>PHFE01000028.1:629332-768988 GCA_002796755.1 Paracorniculantispora psalliotae | reverse complement strand
AGCCCTCCCTTCTCCTTGGGGGGGTCCCCCCCCCCCCCCGTGATGCTACCTCCACTGCCAGCTGTCTGCAAATGTAAAGGCTGCCCACTAGCTCTGCTGCGCCCACTCGCTAAGCTGCTTTTCGCTCTCACAACCACCACACACTTCTCTCTACCTTGGTCGTAAACTGAGACAAGCAGCAAGGCTTGGAGCCCTTTGACCCAATTATCGCCGCCCGTTGGTAGAAAGCCTTTCACATGCTCTCACGGCAATGAAGATGGAGAGGAAGCCCCTCGCCGCTCCAGATTTACTTGCGCAGGAGAACGCTCTATTCCGAGACATTTCTACAACGTGGTATCCCGCCAAACGACGCCAAAAACTTCGTGACGTAGCAAACGCGATGCATCATCACCACACCCTCTCCAAGGCTTCGCAGGAAGACGGTGTGTATTCTTGGAAGCATCCGCGGGGCTAATGGGGCATTCCGCACCACCCTTTTACTCCTTTTTACATCATATTGGTCGTATTCTCGGTGCTAACCTGCCCGGTAGCTCCGAACGTGCCCTGAGCGGCCCAGGAACAAACCGCCTGGCAACGCGACCGTAGCTGTTCCGTAACCTTGTGCCTGAAGAACCCAACCGGGCTGAAAAGCTTTCCGGTGCAGGCGCTGCCAAGGCTCACGTTCACGCAGGCCGACGCGTGTAAGAACCAAACAGTCCTTGGACAAAAACGGAAATGCAAATAATAGGCTCGCCGCGTCCCTGACTCGAAACGGCAACCGCAATACATGGGCCAAAGTTAATCTGCAACCGTGCCGATGGCTGGAAAGCTGCTTGACAGGTTGATTACCCTTGCCCACGCGACCACCCTAGCCAGCAACCGTGGCGCCGAACAATGGAGCCGTTGGGTCGCAGCGTCCGGACAAGGTGGCATGCAAGTCATCGATTCGCTCTGCAACAATGGCCGTCTGACCAGAGCCAGTGGGTCGCGCCCTTCTAGTGTGGTGCGCCATCCTCGAGCCAGCCTGGAGCCCGGCCAAGGCCAGCCCGTAGCGACTCGTTGCTGCTGGGCACCAATTTGGTGCCGGATGGCCTGCGACGCCGTCCGACTGGTTGGCGACATTGTCCTCGGCAGCCTATCAACGCCTGCCGTTTGCAGGTTCGCTGTCATGTCTCTGCTCAGCCGCCACCAATGGCCGTGACCACTCTCGTTAGGGATGACACCAAGATGGATCCGTCATTAGACTCAAATGACGAGCTCTATTTTTCGTTTGTATTTTTTATTTTATTTTAATTGCGGGTTAATTTATTTTCGCCCCAAGAGACCCGATCGCTGGTTCCTCATTATGGCGCCGTCGCCAGATTCCCGTAGCCGACTTCGTCTTCACTCCCCTACATTTCACAAAAAGTTTCTTGCTGAATAGCGGGTCTTTTCAGTATATCCTTTGGCTAAAGCATCTAGTCGGCGCAACTTTTGCTTCATTCAGAAAAAAGTATGATGTTGGGAAATTAGACTATAGGATGAGGGAATCGCCTTGTGCCCAGGTCACAGGATCGCCGTTGTGGTTGTCATGGTGTTGCATCCCACTTACATTCCAGACACAACCCCAGAGTCATTGTAAGTCCGCCAACCGTTTTACATTACAACCTGCCATCCGATCTTTTTTTCTTGCTATTCAAGCGTCGTTCCCTTTCTTTGTTCCCCAAACTCAATACTGATATACTCGCGCAGTCGACGAAAAGATGTCTGCAGTCGCCGTTGCCGACCAGCCGGAGCGACAGGCTCCTCCATTATTCGGCCGGCCGTCGACAGAATCATCACAGCGGCTTAATAGATCGAAATCGAAATCAAAGTTACAGTCCCCGATTCTTGGTTTCTTTGGCAGGCAGCGAAACCAATCCGATGCCTCATCACGAAAGATGCTGATATCTGCCCCGAGCGAGTTCCGACACTTGACCTCAGGGTCTCAGCACGCCTTTCCTGCCATGCCGCTCAACATGCACCCTACAGCTCCCGAATTATCGCGCCGCGCACAGAGACAGGAGTTTCTGCGTATTACTCGCTCTCCAACGCCGGTGCGTGACTGGGAGCCGGAATCTGGACGCGAAAGCCTCCCACCCCTGGAGCCACTGCAGTTGAGCATTTACAGAAACCAGAACCGCCTTTCACCTCTTCTGCCTCAGTTTGAACTCCCAATCATGATACCATCACCCCCACCAGCATATGCTAGGGAGGATGCACAGCGCAGCCCGGTGCTGCACACTCAGAGAAGCATGCCTTCCCTCTCTCGTGTTTCCAGAAGAGCGGCTGTGGGGCATCTTCCTGCTTCGCCTGATCTCAGCGACGGCAACTCTAGCCCAAAATCAATGAGCAACACAACTACAACTTCAAAGGAAACCGGAAGGCCGAGGTCACACACGGCACCTGATGTCGATGCTATTCGAAGAAGGGTAGCCAATGCCATGCTGGAAGTCGAAGAGCTACAGAAGAAAATCGACGATGTTGTGGAAAGACAGAGTCTCTATGTCCCTAGCCGACCGTCGAGCGCACATTCTTCGCACTCTTTGGCTCGAACTTTGCCTGGTAAGATATTTATTTATACAAGCCCCGGTCTGACAAATCTAACCAATTTTAAAATAGATCTTGAACCCATGCCGTCAATCCCAGCTCTGCCTCCGTCGGCCCCGTCGTTTGCGGAGCGACTCCACGGTGAGGCTGAGAGACTGCCTCCAGGGCCGATGAATTTGCCGCGACGGTTTTACACAGTCAACTGGTCTCAGAAAGGTAATGCGCCTAACACAGTTCATGGGACGGGCACGCAGAGGAGAAGAAGCTACAGGAAGCCACCTCCGCCACCGCCGCCGGCTGATTTTGACGAATTCCAAGGCGGCATCCCGCCGCCATTGCCTCTGATTCTACGACCGCCGCTGAGAAAAAAGAAGCCATTCTCAGACGGGCTGTCAAGCTTTGTGTTTCCAGAGCCACCACGAAAGAGTAGCCTGGACAGTGTTACCAACATACCACGGCCTATCAAAGGTGCAGATGGGTTCTACCAGTGCGTGCCCGTCAACGGAGCTCATATGAGCTACGAGTCCCTGCACTCATTGTCGACGAGCAATGACGAGGATGATAGCGAGTCACGAAGCGTACGCTCCCCCTACTCGCCATACTCGCCTGCGACACCTCGGGAGGTGCCCATTGAGCGATGCGCGACATTTGGCCAAGGTACAAAGGGGCTACCAATGAACGTCGGCATTGCTCTTTAAGAGTACATACTTGACTGGACCGAACAACCATACGTTTGAGAGAAATGAAATTCTGGATATACCCCATACACTTCTGTTAAGAGATTGGATACGATAGTAGGGAGACATTTTATGTGAGGGCAAAACCGGCGCATTCAGGCAATGTGCCGCAAGACTCTAATAATGCAATTTTCAGGGAAAAATGACACATCTTCTTTTTCTTGGCAGCGGGCGCATTGCCAATGAACGGCCTCGTCCTTGAACAGGTAATCAGGACTGGTCGGACATAATCGTATTTCACCTTGTTCTTAGTTTTTTTCATATTAGCCGTGAATACACCACCGTTAACTCGGGATAAAAAAAATGAACGAATAAGGAGAGTGAAAGTGAATGTCTGTCGGAAAAGCGGTGGGAATGGCGGCCAGACGAGGAGAAATGAGGGTTTAATTACGAGTGTAAGTGAGAGCCTATGACACGGCGAAAGCCCGCAGCCAGTGGGTGCCTGAGCTGTCACAACGTGGGCCAGGGTATGAGAACCGTGATGGTGCAGGAAAGCCAATCTAGCCAATCTTTGGACGCAGGCAAGAGGCGGGGAAACGAGAAAAAGAGCTCTAACTAGAGAGAAGCTTCAGGTCGTAACTTTATTAGCCAAACGCTGTAGCGCTGGTGAGTCTGTTTACTGGAGCCGTGTGACAGCGCCGCCACCCACATCATGTAGGGATGGATTGAAACCTTCGTTCCAGCTTGCGTTTGCGCTTTTCCCTCTCCCCCTTCTCCATTAGCTTTTTACCCCAGCTTTTTATCGAACGTTACGACCTCGAGTTGAGACCAGAGTGCGAGCTCTTTTTTTCTGTGCGCCTTTTTTCCTCCGCTCACAGATTACGCCTCCTCTTCTCAGACACCGAGCGTTGTCCAGGTTGACGTGACGCTAGAGCGCGCCCACAAAAGAACGTCCCAACCCGAATTCTACATTGACGCACGTGTGGACGCTGGTGCTGGCTCTCGCTTCGCTGCATATCAACATATCAACGGCCCATCATGAATAGTAAGCAGAGCCGTGACTACAAGTATGCGGCCGTCCACGGTGACGAGCCCGGCGACGTGGGCATCGAAGCGCAAGGCGAACCTCGAGCAAACAGACCGCCGAAACAGAGGCTCCTCAAAATCGCCATGGGCTCAACCTTGATTGCTGGCGCTCTATTCCTGGCCGTTGGGTATGTGACACATTCTCCTATGCGTGGTTTGAACAATTTAGCTCTCCGAACCTCGATGCACCAGACGGAACCATTGTGCTAATTGATGTCATTTGGAAACAGTGGCCAGGCTTCAACATGCTGCACCAAGAAGGCGACCTGCTCTGGCTCGCTCGGCACCTGGGGACAATATTCACCCTGGGGCCCTGCGCCGTCCGAGATTGACCCCGCGATCCCCTCCGAATGCAAAGTGACGTTTGCGCAGATCCTGTCGCGACACGGCTCCCGCGGCCCGTCGGCAGACAAGAACGAAAAGTACGCCGCCCTCGTCAAGGAGCTGCAGCACTCCATCACGGAATACAGCAAGGGCTTCGAATTTCTGAAAGACTACAAGTACGAGCTGATCCCCGACGACCTGTCCCTGTACGGCGAGAACGAAATGGTCGACTCGGGCAAGCACTTCTACAGCCGCTACAAGAGCCTGGTGTCGGAGACAGAGCCGTTTGTCAGGGCCTCTGGATCCGGCCGCGTCATCATGTCGGCGCAAAACTTTACGCATGGCTACTACGAGGCGCAGGGCCGCAACGCCGACGACTATGCGTCCCGCATCCTGGTCATTCCGGAGGAGGACGGCTACAACAACACGCTGGAGCATGGCAGCTGCAAGGAGTTTGAGGAAGGCCCGGGCAAGAAGGAGGGCGCCGCGAAGCAAAAAGAGTGGAAGGATCTCTGGGTGCCGTCGGTGCAGAAGAGACTGAGCAAGAAGCTGCCCGGCGCCAAGTTTGACATTGACACCACCGTCTACTTTATGGAGCTCTGCCCCTTTGAGACGGTCGCGTCGCCCGAGCTTGAGCTGTCGCCCTTCTGCCGCGCCTTCTCTCCTAGTGAGTGGCGCGACTACGACTACTACCAGTCCCTCGAGAAGTGGTACGTGTACGGTCCCGGTCGCGACCTCGGCGCGTCGCAGGGCGTCGGCTTCGTCAACGAGCTCCTCGCGCGCCTCACGGGCAAGCCCGTGCAGGACCACACGTCGACCAACTCGACGCTGGACGCGTCGCCCGACACATTCCCGCTGAACCGCACGCTGTACGCCGATTTCAGCCACGACAACGGCATGATGACCGTCTTCACGGCGATGCGCCTCTTTGAGGGCACCAAGGACCTGCCGACGACGAAGCGCCGGTCGCCGGAGCAGCTGGGCGGCTACTCGGCGTCGCGCGTGGTGCCGTTTGGTGCGCGCATGTACGTGGAGAAGATGCAGTGCGGCGGCAGCGATGAAGAGCTGGTGCGCGTGCTGCTCAACGACCGCGTGGTGCCGCTGCACGGATGCGACGCGGACGAGCTGGGCCGCTGTACGCTGGACAAGTTTGTCAAGTCCATGTCGTTTGCCACCAGCGGTGGTGACTGGGGTCGCTGCTGAGCGCGATCGAGGCTTGAGGCTTGAGTAGTAGCCACGACGGCGCTACGTAAACACCATAAGCACTGGGGCTTCCCGGCGTTGTTTATTTATTTATAATTAGAATTAGGCATCAACGAATAGAGCATTTACATTTTGTCCAGAGCATGATTCTATCGGTAGGCTGGGGCAGTGATGTGACGATCAGCTGTTTCTGTCCGCCTTGATTGGGCTCTTGTTTGCTCTGTTATACTGGAGCCTAAAAGGCGCTGCGTAAGCTTTTTGCTGGCCTATGGCACCATGCAAGAAGTTGTAGCCTGTTATACATTGCCATACTTGGCGAGGGAATTTTGGTAGCTCGATCTGCGCAAATTGCATGTTTAAAGTACTTTTATGAAAAGTCTCAATGCCTGAGGGGAAAAAACGTAACATGGGATGAAAGGCAAGCAAGCAAGCGAGCCTGGGCAACAGCGTAGCACTGAAGATGGCCGTCATCAGTCAGGGACCTGGCCGCTTGGCAAGGCTGTAGCTGGAGACTTTTAGCGGCCTCCTGGGGCCATGTACATGCCTGTAGGTACCTGATGGCAGCAAGGACAGGAGGCAAGGAGGTTCGCTGGTTTGCGAAATCTGCGGCGCCGCGCTGGAATCGTTAGCGACAATACGTCTATGTACAGTGGTGTATCTATGTTGTTGTTACAGCCTGCTGGGTATCTGTAGCTGGCCGCGACTGTCGCTGACGAGTCTGAGTACAAGGTACATGGAGCCCGAGACGAGACAGCCAAGCTCCTCCCAGCATACCTGCAGCGACAGGAGGTACCAGCTGCGCTACACTACGTCAGCCCAGCGAACCAAGTACCTTCTGTACCAGGGGACTTTCGAGCCTGGCGCCGCCGCCGCCACCGCGCTGCTCCAACTTCTTCATCTGTCCTCCTCCCCCTGCAGCTTTCAAACGAAACGTAAACGGAGACATCTGAATCGTGTAGCTTTTTTTCTAGCCAACGCGCACAAAGACGATACAAAGGACACCTCATCGGCACGAACCACAATACCGCGCCATTGCATTCGAGCCAAGAATCAACGGCGACTCAGTGCGATAGCAATCATTGTGCCCAATCCGGCATAACCGAACCAACCCTCCCAAGGACTCTAGAGCCCATTTGCGCGCGCGCGCCGTCATTGACATTTGTCGCGCACACGCTGCTTTCCTCGAAACCCCTCGAATACCGACCGACGCAAGCAAACAAGAGTGTTGATCACTTGACCGGCCATTTACGACGACAATGGTGTCGGTGGCAGGTGGCATCATCATCGCCATTGTGGTGCTAGCCTTGGCGGCCGCAGTGGGATGGATAGTCTTTACGCAGTTCCGCGCACGCAAACTCGGCGTAAGTTGTGGCCATTCCATACTCGACACGGCATTTCCCCCGCTTCCTGCTGTGCTCGTTCGGAGAATTACCCTCCCCCGTGGCACGAACCACGGCTGTTTGTCTCCTTCATTTTGCTAACTCGCCACCTCTCCCATCCAGCTCCCCGCGCCGAGCCTCTCGTCATACCTCCCATGGAATAAGCGAGATAACGCCGCCTACGGGCCGCCCCAGCCCGCGCCGGGCGGCGTCGTGGGCTGGTTCAACGACCAGGTCCGCAAGTTCAAGAACCGCAACAACCGCTCCGCCGCCGGCTCCTACGAGCCGTCCAACGGCGGCGCGCGCGGCGCCCACCGCGCCCTCGACCCCGACGAGGCCTGGGATACGCGCGTCGGCAACGAGGCCGACAACTACGGCTACTACGAGGAGGAGCTGACGACCCGCGGTGGCCGCCACAGCACCGAGTACCACGGCGGCAGCGGCGGCGGCTACAACATGAACCTGGCCGCCACGCCGGGCCGCGAACACGACGACGACGACCTGGATCTCGAGAGGGGACGACAGCCCTCGCGGAGTCCCGGCGGCGGCCACAATCCCTTTGACGACGACCACGCTGAGAGCTTGCGCGGCGTCAGCCCCCGGCCGATGGAACACGGACACAAGACCAGCAGTCCCTCGCGTCATTCCGTGTTCAAGGAGAATGTATAGCGCTTCGACTATGCATTAGTACAAGAAATGTTTGGAAGTAAAAAAGAAAAGTTTTGTAAACGAGAATGTACTATTTTTTTATAATTGTTTTCCAGTTTCTCTTTCAACGCGGCTTGGTTCTTCTTTAATTGCGACCTTGGATTTAGGAACTTGTTTTTTTTTCTTTTAGCAAACATTTCAGGCGGGGACATGTTGGTTTAGGCGTGGAAATTGATGGAATGCAACGGCCTCTGAACTTGAAGCCATGAGAAGAAGCGCTGGCAGCTGTGATGTAATGACATCTAGGGAGCTTAGTCCTACCATTGTGGGATACAACAGCAACACATTTCAATTTAGAGCAATTCAAGTGAAATCTTCAATTTTTACACGAACAGCCATGTGCGGCTTCTGGAATATCAATCTAGGTCACTCCTTTGAAGCTTCATATGCCTAGTCGAGGACATCATGTTGATGTCACTCATGGACACCGTGGGGACTTGCCGTACTGCTGAGAACAGATGCAAAAAAGGAGGGGTTAGATCGGAAGCAATACAATGAAAAATAAAGAGAGCGCAATTCTTATAAAAATAACTACTGGCGTCAACAGGTTGCGTAACATCATCGCCAGGCCTTTCAACGACCACCTTTAGGTGGCGGGCGCTGTTGGCCCCATCTTATTAATGACCGCATCTTCCCCAACAGTCCTTCCTGTACCACACCTGCCAACCCCGAAGCTCCCAAGCCTCATTCTTGTCCGTCAACATTGTGTATTGTCTCACTCACAAAGTCAAAAACCTACACACGTATAAAAAAGATGTCGGACCTCAATCTCGAGCAGGTCCGCGACACCATGGTCGCCGTCGCCCACGAGGCGGGGCGCATGATTCTCGCGGCCAACCCGGCCGATATTCCGTCAGGCACCAAGCTCAACGCCGTCGACATCGTGACCGAGGCCGACCAGGCCGTCGAGAAGATGGTCGCCATGAAGCTGTCGGCCGCGTTCCCCTCGGTGGCGTTTATGGGCGAGGAGACGTACAAGCCCGGCATGAAGCTCGGTCCGGAGCCGACCTTCATCGTCGACCCCATTGACGGTTAGTGTCGCCTACATTTCTCATGCATTTGATATATAAAATACATGCGGACCGATTCGAGTACAAAAAAAGACTCACAATGCAGCCAGGCACAACCAACTTTGTTCACGGCTTCCCCAACGCCTGCATCTCGCTCGGTCTCAGCATTGGCCGCACGCCGTCCGTCGGCGTCATCTACAACCCGTGGCAGGACCTCCTCTTCACCGCCATCAAGGGCCAGGGCGCCTTTGTCAAGCGCGGCCAAAACTCGGAACCGCGCAAGCTCCCGCTCGCTGTCACGCCCCGGCCGCTGACGGGCCTCGGCACGGCGCTCGTCGGCGTGGAATGGGGCTCCGTGCGCGACGGGCCCAACTTTGACGTGAAGGTCGAGACGTTTCGGCGCCTCGGCGCGTCAAAGGAGACGGGCGGCGCCATGGTGCAGTCGATGCGCTCGCTTGGCTCCGCGGCGCTCAACATCGCCGCCGTCGCCGCCGGCGAGCTCGACCTCTACTGGGAGGGTGGGTGTTGGGCCTGGGACGTCTGCGCCGGCTGGTGCATCCTGCACGAGGCCGGCGGGCGCATGGTCAGCGGCAACCCGGGCAACTGGGAGCCAGAGGTCGACGGCCGCGTGTACTTGGCGGTCCGCGGCGCGCCGTCTGGTCAGACGGAGATTGTGGAGGAGTTTTGGAAGCTCATGGGCGACGGCCGCATGGACTACTCCTCGTAAGCCGCCATACTTGGCAGGAGAGATTTGTTGAATGAACGAGGACAATGATTATCACAAAATATAAGAAATAATACTAGAAGGCTGGTTATATAAAATTTATGTCTGAAATATGCCTGAACTATGTACTTTTCCTGACCGTGTTTGAACAATTAGCCGCCCATGTTCAAATTCTTGCTGTGTAATAGAGAAAAAAGCAAAACGCCGTCTAATGATCCAATGCTTGATATGTATGAAGAAGAAAAAAGGAACAAGTCGTATCAAGTCATGACACTGCAATTTGGTTGTCTTGTTTGTCGGTAGACGACGGAGGCAAGTGGCTGCTTAAGCGGAAAACTTGCTCTTAGCACGCCATTTGGCGCCAAAGTACCAAAGCAGCACCGGTGCCGGCCAGCCAATGACAATAGCTGCCACGGCCAAGATTGTGCCGCCCTTGCCATAGCCCAATTTGTCGTACATTTCAGGTGCAAAGAGCGGGAAACCGAAGCCCGCCAGACTGCGCATGACGGTGGCGGCACCGACGGCACTGGCCGCGAAGCGGGTGTACGTATCGACCAGGTAACCTTGAACACACTGGAAGCCGATGATGCTACCCAGAGAGAAGATGAGAGCACCGATATTGGGGCCAATCCAGTGGGTGCGGTACTCGGCGGTCCAGCCGTAGATGAGGAGACCGACCGGTACGAGGATGGCGCCAGGGACCATGAGAGGGACGCGGAACTCGGGGCGGCCAGGTCCGCCGTCAGGCACGTATCTGCGCTTGAGGGCGGCGTAGATGCGGTCCTGCAGTGGCGCACACACCTGCGTGCCGATGAAAAAACCGAGACCGATGGAGATGTAATTCAGACCCTGGATGCCCGGCCGCTGGTGGTACTCTTCGGCAAAGAGTGTCGGGAAACTGGAGAAGAGAATGTAGATGGTGCCGTAGAGATAGGTCATGTACAGAGCCAGGATCTGCACAATGAGCTGGGTGCCGAGCAGGCGAAACGGCCGTGTCAGGGCGTTGCCTAGGATCTGCGTTATAGTGCGATCGGGGTGGTCAAACTCGGTGCGCAGGTTCGTGTTGCCCGTCTCGCGGATGAGGCGCTTCTTCTTGCGGTGCAGGATAACCGGCGCATACGTCTCCCGCAGGAACAGCAGGCCGACCGCCTGAATGACACCGCACGCAATGGTGGTGCTCCAAAACACCCAGCGCCACGAAGTCTGCTGCGCGATCCAGCCGCCCGCGATCGGTCCAATGGCAGGGCCCAGCAGCGGCATGAGCGAGTAGACGCTCATGGCCTTACCGCGCTGCTCGGCGGTGAAGAGGTCGCCGAGGATGCCGCCGCCGATGGCGAGCGGCGCGGAGCCGCCCAGCCCCGCGAGGAAGCGGAAAGCAATCATCTGGCCCTCGGTGCGCGCGAGCGCGCAGCCCAGGTTGAAGCAGAAGAACCAAATGTTGGACGTCTGCAGCACGATGATGCGCCCGTAGAGCTCCGACATGGGGCCCCAGAACAGCGGGCCGACGGCGTAGGCGGCGACGAAGATAGACATGACGAGGACCAGCTCCGTGCGGCCGTGGATTTGCATGTCCTGGCCGATTTCGGGCAGCGCGGGCGCGACCATGGAGGAGGAGATGGGGGAGATGAAGGTGAAGAAGGAGACTGCGCCGGGTCAGCTTACCATGCGTCTGGCATTGAATAGAAGCTTTTTTGTAGCTTCGTATATTGGAATTAACTTACCGAGAACAACGTCGACCCATTTCTTGTGAAGTGACCAGTTTTTGGGATTTTCCAGGTCATCGGGTCCGTCCCAGATCACCAGGTTCGGATCCGGCGAGGCCTGTTCTTTGCTGTTATTGTTGTCGCTCTCCTCGCCAATCTCGAGATCGCGCTGGTTCAGCATGCCGTCGCGGACCTCGGACACGGTGCGGGAGAGCGCCGAGGTGCGTGACATGGCCGAGGTGGCACGCGACAGCGTCCGCCCGGCTCTCGACGAGGCGGTGTCGCTGCGGTCCTCATGATGGTCGTCGTCGCTGCTGCTCGAAACCGTTGCGGGGCGTTCGTGTCGTTCCGGGTCGTAGCCGTCGTTGCCTTTCTGCAACACGGGCGGGTTTGCCTTTTCTGGATCGGTGGCGGCCGTCATATTTGCTGTGTAGTTGCTGTCGATTGTTTTCGGCGTCTTACACGCGAGGTGCGGCTCTTGATACACGAGACAAGCAAATCATGGATTCAAGACTACTCTACTGCGTTGAAACAGAAAGTAAAACTATGCAAGACAAATCTATGCAAAAGAAGAATAAGAGAATGCACAGGATCCAAGACAATGTAGCAGTTGAGATGCGACCTCAAGGTAGGGAATCAAGTGGGGGTGAGAGGGACCAGTGACGCTTTTGTATATACGACAAATGGGGGAAAAAATTCATTGAGTAGGCTACTAAACCGGGCTTCGCAGCATGGGAGCCTTGTTATGGAGTTAATGGAAGCGAAATGGCCAACCAAACCGGGAATATGCCTGGAGGCACGGCCTTTGCTGATCTTCAGCGAGTGGCCTTCCGCGGACTACTGGGTCTAGCCTGATGACGGTGCCTGTAATTGACGGAACAGGTCCCATATATAATTATATCTTCAGGATGCGCCCTGGGTATGACTGATGACCATGGGCTCTGTGGTGAACATCATGTAAAGGGGTCTTTAAGAAGCGGACAGGATTCAAATTGTCAACCTTAAATCCGGCCCAATGTGACATCTTCAATTTCACGGAGAGCTGTCTTAACGGGGTAGTATCTCAGGGAACTCTAAAAGTGTTATTCCTACACACCGACCGCAACGTCATGCATTAGCGAGCTGGGGGCGTGCCATCACCAAGAACCGGTCTACCGGTAGACAAAGTAACAAAGAAGGCAGGAGACCGTGAATTTTGCCTCCACTCAAGCCGACACGGCGCCGGCGTAATGATTCTGATTTTTTCTAGCGCAGTGCTCTCTTATTACTAAAATTCTGTTCTGGTTGGCCGATGCACCCCAAATGCGGTTTGGTAGCCCCGACCGACCGGCCCCGGTCTTAAAAGTCCGCGGACTCTCCGCCTCGGTTTCTTAACATCCCTGCTCGCCAAAGGTGGATGTGAGCTGGTCGTGCGCGCGCATGGCATTTCGAAAGTTTGCTGGTAACAGACCCGCGCCCGGGAGCGATATCCGGCCGCACGGCAGCATTTACCACTGGTACGGATTTAATATATCGGACCGGTGCCGGTGCATCCGTTTCGAGATCCCTTAAGAACACGCATTTGACGGCATTGATCTCTGCGAGCACCTTGCAGGACGGCTAATAGAACGAAGTAACCGCGGCACCCTTCACTCATTCATCATGAAGATACCGAAGGGACAGCGTATCAGGAACAAGTATATTTTAGCAGACCTTTCCTTACATAATTTTTATAATAAAATATCAAATAATGAGACCAACAAAATGGAAACCAAAAACGCCATTTACAATTGTTTGCCACCCTTCATGCTAGTTGTCCTCCGTTGCTCTTCCGATTTCGTTCCTAGTCATTCCGTGAGTTTGCAAATATGGTATGTAGTTTTTCCTCTTTTTGCCTTTTGCATTTACGCGTCCTCCTTGGTGTCGACCTTCTTGGCGGCGCGCTCCTCACCACCGTTGTTGTCGTCGTCGCGGGAGCGCTTGTTGCGACCGCCGTCGTCGTTGTCGCGGCGTCCGCCTCGGAAACCACCACCACCACGACCCCGGCCACCGCGGCCGCCACGACCGCCACGGCCGCCGCGTCCGCCCCGGAAGCCGTTCTTCTGGTCGTGTTCGCGGCGCTTCTTCCAGTCGTCCTGGTCGCGGGGGCCGCCGCCGCGGCGACCGCCACCGCCTTCTTGGCCCTCAAAGAACTTCTTGACGGTAGAGCTGCTGGGCTCCAGCTTGCCGGCGCGGATGAGCTCGCTCTTCTCCTCGCAGTACGCCTGCTTGGTCATGATCTTGAGGTCATGCTCGTTCCACTTGGGGGCAGGGTCCTTGCTGACAAAGTCCTTGGCGGCGCTCTCATCGACAAAGGTGACAAAGACGGAGCCCTTGAACAGACCCTCGGGGGTGCGGCGCAGCTTCAGGCCCTTGACCTCGCCAAACTGTGCAAAGAAGCTCTCCATGTCGAACTGCGTGTTGGGCGTCTCGTCGCCGAAGCCCTTGACGTAGACGGTGGCTGCCTCGGTCTTGGCACGGGCATTGGCCATGGGAGTGTAGGCGACCTTGCGCTTGAGGGTCTCCTTGCCCTCCTCGCCCTCGAGGTCGAGGAACTCGCTGTCGCGCAGAGCGGCGACCACGGCGCTGTAGGGCTGGAAAGTGCGCATGCGCTTGAAGGAGTGGATCTTCTCGACAGGGATGGGCTTGTTCTCGGCGCCGCCGCAGCTCTCCCACATGAACTTGTCCTGGGGGAAGTTCCAGTCGCCAAAGTAGAACTCGACCTGCTTGCGGATGGCGACGGGGTCGTCCGAGACCTCGCGCTGGGAGGGGTCGAACTTGTTGTTCCTCTGGCGGTTGTCGTGGTCAATCTTGGCCGTGGTCTTGAGGATGTTCTTATCGTCCTGGCCGTTGGTGGCAGCGGCAGTCGTCTCGACAGCTTCAGGAGCGGCGGCAGCAGGCTGCTCAACCGTCTCGGCGGGCTTGGTGGCAACGTCGGCCTCGCTCATCTTGGCAGATTATATCGCAAAAGAGCGCTGTGTAATATGATGTATTCAAGTTGGTTGTTGAAGGCGACCGCAAAATTTATCTGCCCGTTGTTGCGAGGATAACTCTTTACTGCGCCTGTTTCCGGTGTGAGCAATTGTCAAGATTTGCGCTTCCAATGGCGGGGCAGTCCAATCCCTGCCACCCTCCAGGCGCAAGTTAGGTAGTCGGTGCGAGCTGCGAAACTCGGCCATCATTGCAAAACTAACCTGCTAGATATCGCGCTTTTATTGGAACTGCAATGATATTGGAGTGTTGTCAATTCGAGTAAAGGTGTGTTACTCCAGCCGTCGCAAGAAAGAAAAAAAAGTGGTTAGAAATTCTGCCATGCAAATTTGGTGGACGATGGCTATCACCGCCTGCCAATCCTGGCGGCAGGCCCCCACCTCGACTCGCTGGCTGCCAGCCACCAGAACTCTGTTAATAGTAAGCTAGTAGATAAGGGAGCTCTCACATCTCTGATATCCTCTGATTTAAAACCTCCATGGTGTGTTGTCTAATCAGGATCGGTGCTCACTTTCATTATACGAATTCGAATCACATGACGTGAACCATGGTTGAGCTTTTCCGGTGGCTGTACAGTAGCTGACAGACTAGTCTTGACGGGTAAGGACATCTCATTACCAGAATCAGGTAGTACAAGAGGGCGGAAAGCGCCATGATTTGACGAATTAGATACATTCTCCGTAGCCAATAAACAGGGAACATAGAGGCCAATCGTTTCAGCCATGGAGTGGTGGCGGGTCAAGTGTTTGCTCATTGAGCAGCAGGGGTATGCTCGTATTCGGAAAGCCGACTGATATCTCGACCACAAACAAGAGGTGGCCATGAAAGAATGAAAAGTTATAAAAACCCGCTGAAAAAAACACTGAAATAAAGATTCTTTTATCAAATCAAACACACATTTTATCACAGAACCCATTCTCCTTCTCCTCTCTCTCGTCGATATTATCACCTGCTTCTGCCACGATGAGCAGTCAAGCCTTGTTGCCAGCCGATCAGGCTAGGAATGCCGCCTTTGACAAAATCCTGCATGGAAATTCAGGAAAAGGTCAAGGCGGCTTTCGTGCCATGGTGGGAAAAGACAAGACGGCCAGCGCTGCTGCAGTTGATGAATACTTCCAACATTGGGACAACAAGACTGCAGAAACCGAGACCTCTGCTGTTCGACAGTCTAGAACGGATGACTATGCAAGCATTACAAGACAGTAAGTTTTCTAATCTCCCTCCTTCTGACCAAGCTTTTGGACTATTTCGAGTCGTGGTTATGGTGTTTGCCAGGCCTACCTATTAAAAAACGTCGCTAATGTGCAGCACAGATACTACAACCTCGCGACCGACTTTTACGAATATGCTTGGGGTGAATCCTTCCATTTCTGCCGCTTTGCCTACGGCGAACCATTCAAACACGCAATTGCCCGACATGAACATTACCTGGCAAGCCAAATTGGCATCAAGAGAGACATGAAGGTCCTTGACATGGGCTGCGGAGTTGGCGGCCCTGCGAGAGAAATATCATGCTTTACTGGCTGTCACGTCACTGGTATCAACATAAACCACTACCAAGTTGACCGCGCCACCATGTATGCAAAGCAGCATGAGATGGCTGATAACCTGGAGTTTGTACAGGGTGATTTCATGGTAAGTCCTGAGTGCCCACTGTTGTACTGCATGATCTGACTGTCTTCCGCAGAGTCTCCCCTTTCCCGACAACTCGTTCGATGCAGTATACTCAATTGAGGCTACCTGTCATGCCCCATCTCTGGCGCAAGTCTACAGCGAGATTTTCCGCGTCTTGAAGCCTGGTGGTACCTTTGGCGTCTATGAATGGCTCATGACCGACGCCTACGACAATGACAATTTGGAGCATCGCAAGCTCCGACTGGATATTGAGCAAGGCGACGGCATCGCCCAGCTGTTTAAAATCTCGGACGGCGTCCAGGCCATGAAAACGGCGGGCTTTGAGCTGCAAATCAGCCGCGACTTGGCTGAAGACGTCAACGCAAAGTCTGCGCCGTGGTACTGGCCCATTGGCAGCGACTTGCGCCATGCGCAGACTCTCTGGGATGCGCTCACGGTGATGCGCATGAACCGCTGGGGGCGAGTCGTGGCGCATTCAATTTTTGCGATGCTGGAGACTGTGTGCATTGTGCCGCCTGGAACGAAGAAGACGGCTGACAGCTTGGGCAAGGCTGCGGATGCGCTTGTAAAGGGCGGTAAAGAGAAGCTATTCACGCCCATGTATCTCATGGTTGGGCGCAAGCCAGAAACTGCGCCAAAGGTTTAGAAACTATCGTTTACTGTTCCCTAAATGTTTTGATATTTTATAGCTGCTTTTTGCAATTGATCTATTTTGCTACTGCCATTCTCATTTTGTTCTCCTGGCCGCCGTTTTATATAGTATCGTCTTTAATTTTCCAACTTTAGTGCCTGGATTAAGTAGCAGAGACGTCAGTTCCCTTTTGCATAGGTAACTTTAAAATTGATGGGTGTGACTTACAAGTTTGCTGCAAGCTGTGGCCCTATGCTCGACACGGTTTCACATGTCTTGGGTGCGCCACAGTGGGCTTTGGGTGATCCGGCCCCTGGAGCTGTGTCAAGACAGTGGGGGATTTGCAATTTTCAGTGACGTAATTCGCTGTCGCTCGTGCTGGCTCTGGTGAGCAGCTGCGCAGCAAAGCTTCAATGGGCTGATGGGCTGCTGTCCAGATGCGGCTAGCTGGCCTGCACTGACGATGCACCGTCTCCGGCCAAGTTCTTCGCATCGCGAAACTGCCCGCCCGCGCCCTTAGTTTTTCTTTAGCCCGTTCTCCTGCCAAATCCAAATAGTCGCCGCGGCAAGTAAAACGTCTGCCCCAGGGCGTCGTAATTTATTCCAATCGCCAGCATGAAGCATCCAGGCACGATTCTCGGCCAATTGGCCTCCAAGGGCCTCCGCCCTACAGGTAGCCGATCGGGCATCTCACCTCTGCGGCCAAAGCTCTCCAACAGCCTCTTCACCGCGGCCAAGAAGCAGCGACGCCGCGTTTCCGCCACCACCACACTGGCCGCAGGCGGTTTATTGACATGGATACTCTATCCTACAGAGGACTTTCACCGTTTGTCCAACAACCGCGGATATTCCAGCTTGGTGGACCCATCCGCCGCCAAAAAGCCTGATGAGGAAGCGGCAAAGGAGACACAAGAAAGTCCCAAGGTGGATGAGCCAGCAGAAGAGAATGCTTGGAGCCATTTTACCAAGGGTCTGGAGGAGCGATCTGCTGCCGCGGACAAGGAATGGACGGACTTCTCCAACAAGCTGGTTGGTTTTATACTGCCGGATTGGTCGAAACAGATCCCGGGATTCATTCGCAAGCTTCAGCATGAGCTCTCTGCTGCACCCGATTCCCTCGCAGAAGATTTGTGGGCAGAGGCACATGACGCATCCATGAACCCGGAAATTCAATATACGGCCGAGGTGCGCGTCTCAAATGAGCTTTGCCCTGATGAGAAGGAGTTTTTGGCCCGCCGCAGGAAGAAGACGAGGACTGCTCTTGCCAAGTACCTGGATATGGACGAAAAAGACATTCACCCCGATGATATCCCTACCATTGCTATGTGCGGCTCGGGAGGTGGTCTCCGCGCTCTTGTTGCAGGAACTGGTTCTCTTCTTGCTGCGTCCGAGGATGGGCTCTTTGACTGCGCTACTTATACTGCTGGCGTCAGCGGCTCTTGCTGGCTACAGCTCCTCTACCTCACTTCTTTTAACAAGGGCAGCATTCCTTCGCTCCTGGACCACCTCAAGGCTCGTACTTCTACCCATATCGCTTACCCTCCTGTTGCGCTGCAGGCTTTCACCTCTCTTCCCACCTCTCGACCTCTCCTGAGCGGTGTCATTGAGAAGCTTCGCGGCGATAAGGATGCTGATTTCGGCCTGGTTGACATTTACGGTCTCCTTCTCGGTGCCAGATTCCTCGTCCCCAAAGGCGAGCTTGGCGTCAACGACAAGGATTTTAAGATCTCAAACCAGAGAGAGATCTTGAAGAATGGCGACCGCCCTCTCCCCATCTACACCGCTGTTCGTCACGAGATTCCTGGCCTGGAAGAGGGCAAAGATAAGACAAAATCCTCCAAGAGCCAGTCCGAGACCGAGAAGGAGGTCGAAAAGTCCAAAGAAGAATCTTGGTTCCAATGGTTTGAGATTACTCCCTACGAAGTCTTTTGCGAGGAGATTGGCGCTGGCATTCCCACCTGGGCTCTCGGCCGACGATTTAAGGACGGCAAGGACGTACCTTTGGAGCATGGCTTTCACCTGCCCGAGATTCGCACACCTTTGATGATGGGCATCTTTGGCAGTGCCTTTTGCGCCACCCTTAGCCACTACTATAAAGAGGTTCAGCCCGTCGTTAAAACTTTGACCGGTTTCGGTGCCATCGACCAGATGATTTCAGAAAGAGATGATGCTCTCGCAAAGGTACACCCCATCGACCCAGCCACCATCCCTAACTACGCCTACCAAATGTACGGCAAGCTCGCAAAGACGGCCACACCCAGTATCTACGAAAATGAGCACATCCAGCTCATGGATGCCGGCATGTCCAACAACCTCCCCATCTACCCTCTTCTGCGCCCCGGTCGCGACGTTGATATTCTCGTCTCGTTTGACGCCTCTGCTGATATCAAGACGGATAACTGGCTCGCCGTCGCCGACGGTTATGCCCGCCAAAGGGGCATCAAAGGCTGGCCTGTCGGCGTTGGCTGGCCCAAGGATGAGGAGATGGCGGTCGAGGAGATGAAAGCTGCCGAGGCCCATTCGACTGCACAGGCAGATGCCAAGGTCGAGAAAGCCAAGGCAGACCAGAAGCAGCAGGAGAAGGGCAGCAAGAAGATTAAGGATCTTGGCTATTGCACTGTCTGGATCGGCACTACCGAGGAGCGCACCACGAAAGAAGAGTCTCCCGCCACGCATCCTGTTTCTGATTCGGAGCATTGGCGCCTGACGGACCCCAACGCGGGCCTCGCTGTCGTCTACATGCCGTTCATGCCCAACAAACAGGTGCCTGGCGTCTCTCCTGCCGAGAGTGCATTCATGAGCACCTGGAACTTCATCTACACACCCGAGGACATTGAGGATGTTGTGCGCCTCGCGCGCGCCAACTACGACGAGGGTAAGGCGCAGATTCGGAATACTGTACGAGCTGTGTACGAGCGCAAGAAGCAGCTGCGCTTGAACAAGGAGAGGGAGACCGAGGAGCAGAGAAAACAAAAGTAAATATTCCCAGCTCTGGAAAACTGTAAACAGGAAGGGGAAAAACTACATACATTCGATTGTGTAATTGCGATATGAGAGGCGGTTTAATGCTTTCACAGAATCTTGGCATTCCCTTTGTTTTAGATTTCAAGATACATTTTCTTTATTTTACA
Source organism: Paracorniculantispora psalliotae (assembly GCA_002796755.1). Lineage (NCBI taxonomy): Eukaryota > Fungi > Ascomycota > Sordariomycetes > Hypocreales > Cordycipitaceae > Paracorniculantispora > Paracorniculantispora psalliotae. The sequence goes on along the minus strand of PHFE01000028.1, from coordinate 749,221 downwards.
GATGTAGATTTAAAATAGAAAAAGTTGTACAAGAGGGCCTTTCTTTTTGCCCAAGATAAACCTTCACATCCCACTGCGTTGGCCATGTCAAGTTTCTATGTCTTTCTTCGCACGCCATCATGTTCATACAAAAGATACACCGTCCTCTCCACCATGCAAATCGATTTCGCTCCAGATGAATGTTTTGGTTGGTTTAACATTTAAATGATTTCACCAATATCAATGTGCGGTGCCTTCCAAGGCTTGGCATCGGGCTGGTTCATGTCGCTTGGTACGCGGACCTTGTTACCGGGGCTGTACATGTACCAGGCCTTGAGCGCGTTCATGGACGCCACGCGGCGGGCGACATCGAGGCTGGCGCCAGCACCCTCACCGAGCTTCTCCTCGCCGCTGTAGATGCCGACGATGAAGACGGGCGTGCGCGAGCGGCGACCCGTCTCGCTCTCCAAGCGCGCACGGGGAGCTTCGAATCCCTCGCGGGCGCACAGCATGGCGAGTTCGCGCGTCGGCAACTGAAACTGGAACATTCGGCTCAGGTCAATCTCGCGCGACAGAATGTGTGATTTGACAAAGGTCTTGGCAATGTCGGCACCAGAGTGCGCGTAGAGAGCGCCAACAATGGACTCGACAACGGAAGCGTAGGCAGCCGCCTGCATCTTGGCCACACCAGGTTCGCCCTCGCTAGGTGTTTCATAGGCGTCACCAAAGGCATCGTCGAGAACGACACGACTGCTCATGCCGCGGCGGTAGTGGTTGCCACGTTCGGCCTCTGCGCGAACGTATGCCCAGCGCGAGTTCGGCGACACCACGGCGTCGGGCTGCCACTGCAGCAGACCACGATCAACCTCCGGGCCAGGGGCCGCGGCAGCGTCGACACCCCAGCGACGCGCAACTCGCTCTAGGGACTCGCGGCCGGCAAAGGCCCGCAGGGCCTCGTAAAGGATGGCCATTGGCAGACGGGGCCACTTGCAGACGAGGTACTCGAGGACGTGAAGGTTGACAATCGACCGACCCAGCGCAGCAAGGTTGGCATTGTTGGACTGGTGGTCGGCAATCGCCGAGGGCGTGGTGAGGGCGCGGGCTATCGTTTGTAGAGGAATCGACTTAGGCAGTGCCAGACGGGCGTGCAGCGCGGCGAGCTTGGCCGAGTCTTGCACTCGGGCAGGGGGCGGCGAGGGGATGGAGCCGTTCTGGGCAAATGTGCCCTCGAGGGGAATATCGTCGGTAAATGTGGATGAGTCGGCCGTCGTCGTCGTCGATTGGCAGCGCGCAGAGGTCGAGAGAGCCTGTCGTCTAGGCGCAGCGGCAACTCCTTGCTGAGAAGCCAGGCGCATATGGCCGCTCCATTGTGACACCCGTAACCTCTTCATCGGCTCGAACCCGGTGGGGTATTAAAAAAAGAAATAAGAACGAAACAAAATGTCAAGGGCGCGACACCCAATTACCCCCAAGACTGTATGGCGGCGGTGGATGCGTGGACGGAATTGCAAAGGAATGGCGGTTTTATGTCGTGTCGTGGTTGCTATACAAGGGTTCGCGGGAAAAAGTTCTGCTGGAGTCGTGTGAGCTTGGGATTTGGGGGGTGTGGCCTGGCTTCGCAGGTGCTAATTTGCGGTGCTGAGGCCCGGCGTCGGATTAACCTGGCCCCGCCACGGCGACCTTCGCGGAATGGGCACGCTCACCTTTGGCTACAGAAACCAAGCTCATCAAAACGACGCAATTGTGCATCCAATTATCCAGCACAACACAGCCATTGACAATTGATTGAAAATGGTAAGTTTTCATTGATCCAAATTTCCTGCAGGGCGTGGATCTGGCTAACAGCGCGATAGGGTGGCGGTGGAAAGATTCCGTAAGTTTTGTCGCGATCGAATACCGATGCCCTCGTTTTTGCCCCCGACCGACCGCAATCGACGACATTTCCGAAGACAGGCGAAGAAGGACGAACACGAAGCTAATGCACGAAATCGCAGCTACCCCAAGCACGTCTGGTCGCCGGCCGGTGGTTGGTACGCTCAGCCCGCCAACTGGAGAGGCAACACCCTCGTTGCCGGTGCCGTCATCTTTGGCATTGTCGCCGTCACTTGGAAGTTTGGCGCCGAGCGCGAGAACTGGGCGCACAAGCCTCAGCCCGGCGAGTGGTACCCCAGCAGAAAGTACGTGAACCCCTTGGGAGGTGGACAGGAGGGAGTAGCCGAGGCGACCTCGACGACGACGAGCGTGCGCGCTACGCTAGAGACGATTTTCAGGAGCTAACTTTTGCGAATAGCTGGTCGAGACAATTGATCCAGTGGGACAAGGAGGAGAAGACTTCATCTGAGCAGAGCAAGACTCAATAATGGCATAAAAATACTGTAAGATGGGGCGAAAGGGAGCGGATTGGATTGTACATACATACAGATGGTAGAGGAATCATATCACCTTTTTCTTTGTCAACGAGGTGCGAGAAATCTAGACGCATTTTTCTATGAGACCAGGTTGCTTCTGTAGCGAATTGCCGTCATTGATGCGTGTGGATGTTGGCCCGAGTCGCCTGCCACAGGAAGCATCTACGAATTCCACCACCGCAGCGGCTAAGCAGTGGCTGCCGAGTAGCTGACTATCTAGAAACCCCTGGATAATTCGTTTTGGTCTTGAATCGGTGAGCTCGATTCCTTTTTGTGTTTCCCTGGCCCACTGGTGGTGTTATCCTGGTATGACCTGAAGATATTTACTCGGCTGCCCACGGCCTTTTTTCTCTCGGGTTCTGTTCTTCCTGACTGATAGCTCATCTTTGACCGGCGGCAACTGAATTGTTACCTGTGCCTATTTATTTTGTCCCCAAGCCCATGTTGCATCCAATGTTGCTCTGCCTGACTAGCTGGTTTATTGACCTGGGGTTCCGGCGACTTCTACCCAAAAGGTACTTGTGCTGCGCACCATCAACATTGGTATTCGCAAGTACCCACTTCCCCGCCACAGCCCATACACTAGGTACCATACGAGGAACCTGCAGGGCGCACTCTGGCTGGCGGAAGCCGCATGACCCGATTATTTAGTTACACCGCACCTGAATGCCATGTTGGACGCAACTAACAACGCTTTTTCCCAACTGCGCCCGTCCTTTCACCTATTGTCCTTTTCGCTCTCCCACGCTTCCTTCATCCTTGCTTTTGCCTCTTTCTGTCTATAATACCCTTACTCTTTCATTTTCGCCCTTTTTGCCGCCACAGCTGCCGCGGCTCACCGCTGTACGGTTGGAGTTTGCATCTCGCAAGCGCAGGGTCCCAACACACACGATCGCCATCCTCTCCTCTGCGACAATATCGGCAACTCGGATTAAGCCTCTTGCCTTGAACGCGACCGACCACATACCTTTCATTCCTTGCTACAGATTCCGTTCTCTAGCCTCCTGCTCGACAATCGAAACACAATAATTCAAAGCACGATCACGAAAATTTCCCAACGCCGGTTTCGCTCCGCGCCCCAACAACCTAGAACACCCTACCTTTGCCATCGCAGCTTTTCAGTCTGGCTTCCCGCGCATTTCGCCTCGCTGGTCTCGCTGTTGGCCTCGGTTTGAGCGCCTTGGGTGCCTATCAACGTAGGCAAGACCAGATGGCTTCCGTGGTGCGTCGTCGTGGCGAGCATCTCGATGCGACAGACCGCGAGGTTGTGTTCTGCCATGCCTGCGCCTATGAGTGGTTCCTAGACGTGGGTGGGTTAGCTTGTCCTTCTTGTCTAGGTGAAATCACAGAGCTGGTATGCCCCTCCTCAAGCCTGTCTCGTAGCGTCTCCGAATGCGAGTTGCTAACATTCCGCCCATTCTACAGGTGAGCGTGGACAACGATCCGCGATATTTGGGTGAAGATTCCGACGACGACGATGATGATGACGGCGATGATCACCTTCTTGATGCACCCGGAATAGCCGGTTATATACAGCAAGACGGGGAAGTGGACGAGGACGAGGACGAGGACGAGGACTCAGATCCAGAAGAAGCTGATATAGACGATGTCGACTCAAACGGACTCGGTTACGACCAAGAAACGCAGGTCGGAGAGGGTGCGGGTCACTACAATACCGATCCAAGGCGATCAGTCGAAAGATTCCTCGGCGTTGTGTCGACTATCAGCATGCCATTCGGGACAGGAGAGACTGGCAGGCGGCTATTGAATCAATTGCAGGCGGCTACTCAACTTCCTCAAAGGCATTTCGAGTGGGCCAATGACAGTTCGCAAGGGTCTGTATCATTCTACACAGGCGACGGACCATTTGTGCCGGGGGAGCATCTCCCCATAGGCGGTGAGCCCTTCACCACGTAAGTGACCCTGGCCAACCCAAGAAGTCCCGGCATGTCGATCCTGTGCTCACATATATTAGAATGTTCACCGGTGCATTGCGCGGTTTCGGAGTTCAACTCACTGGCGAAGCGCTTGAGGCGGCCGCCGAGCAGGACGGCAACGGTGAAATTCCAAACCTAGCCGAAAATCTGCGGGAACTCCTCAATTCACTCAACCACGGGGTGCACGGCGATGGAGTATACACGCAAGAAGCTCTGGATCGAATCATTTCGTCGTTGATGGATGCGAACCCGCAGTCGAATGCCGCACCACCTGCCTCGATTCAAGGGTTGGCAAATTTGCCACGGAGAAAACTCGATGAAGATTTAAGAAATGAAGATGGAATCACGGAATGCTCAATCTGCATCGACGGCATGAAAGGTGGCGAGGTCATAATGTCGCTACCATGCAAGCATTCATTCCATGAGGAATGTGCCGTACTCTGGCTAAAGGAACACAATACTTGTCCTGTTTGTCGTTCCCCAATAGAAGGCGGCAGATCATGCAGCGGAGGCGCAGCAAATCAAACCGACAGCCCAAGCCAGAATACGCCTTCTCGTGGACAAGCACAGACTGCGATGCCGACAGATGAGCCCGATGAGACAGCACAACCACCGCCACGACCAGGCAGTCCGCCGCAGGGCGAAGAACGAGCACACACGCCGGTTGCATCGGGATCATCAAGGCCACCAAATCAGAGCCAGACACGAATCAATCAAGCGATGCGATATCTTTCCTCGCGACAGCAAGGTAGAGACAGGTCTCGAGGCGAATCTGCATCCTTTAGCTATGACACGTCACGTTACCAAAGACGTAGCTCCATGTCACCAACTAGCCCTAGAGTGGCAGCTGGGGAAGGAGAGAGAAGCATGAGGGAGCGCAGCCCGTCGCAGAGCAGCCGCAGAACAGGTTCAACGGGCGACGGCCAGTCTACCAACAGCAGTAGTGGAGCAATGTCGTGGATGAGGGAACGATTCGCCAGTTGAGTGGCTAATTATGAGACGGTGAGACGGGTAACTCATAAGGTGGCCCTTGTCAAGCCGCCTGGGTTCGATGGGAGTTTTGTTACTGGAGTTTTGGTTGAGAGGGTATATTCAAACCCGTCGCTTATTAATTTGCTGCGTCATAGCTTGTTTTGTTTTCTTCTGTTGTTTGTTCCCAGTTTGAAAGAGCTAAATGTGGCTTGGCAGAGCATATTTTGGACTCCTCATGCAACTATATGAAGATGGGGTGAAGCTGGGACACAGACGCCCGCCGATCGCGCACTGGATGCGCCTAGTTTTGCATTGTACTTGATACCAGCACATTATCTAGCATTGCTAGGTGATTAAACAGAAATAACAATTGGTCTGTTTATTAAGCTACTACACTCATCTAATTCTCAATGATTGCTGTCAGTACTGGGTTGGGGAAGCATGGAAAACAACTGGGCCGTCTACAAACTGCGAGATTGGGTACGAATAATTCAAACTAGTGACGTTGCAAAAACCAAGCGAAAAACCTTAAGACCCATCATATCGCAGATCTACAAAGGTATTAACTAACTAAATGGCTGAGAGCTTACGGTGTAGGGTACACGTATGCGTCACTAGTGGTTTCTTCAGGACGCAGGCCGTCAGCAGTTGTCTCGGTAATTATCAGACGGATTCGAAAATGGCTCATCGGACGGAGCTGGCGCTTAACCTAGTCTGTCATACGAAGCGATGGATGATGCCAACGAGACATGGGCATAATAAACACAGTTGCGCATCGTGAGCAAGGAAGCACTGAAAAAGAGTGTGAGACTTGCTGCTGGGGAAAGCCGACTAGCCAGCGGGACACACCGACAAGGCCCGGCAGCGATCCGGGGCGACGGCGTTTCCGCTCCACCAATGAATGATGTGCAGTAGTAAGGCTCTCAAGACTTTGGGGCAGACGAGACTGGATGGAAAAAAAAAATTCTGTTGGGCTGCTTACGGTGAGGAAGTGATAGACTGGGGAAAGGTTTGCTGGACGATGACGAAATGGAAAAGAAACGTCAAAGAAGGTGGCTCAATAGAACATCGTCCAGAGAAGCCCCTATTGTATGCGTAACTTAAAACTCCGAGTAATGAATGCTGTCTATATGGGGCTGTCCGGAGGATGGTGATGGTCTCAACTTACCGGACCCTGCAGCAGGTGCGCGGCCCTTGCTGCGCCGCTGCGGGTTTGGGGTTAGGGGTCCATTGATATTTACAGGCCCTTCAGACAGCACTGATAATAGAATAATTCGCGGGCGACATGGGTCTTCAGCGTGGCACAGCCTGCAAGGGCTCAAAGACTAACAATAGTTAGTGGGTGAGGCCCGATAAAGTCCGGTTCCGTGGCGTGAAAACTCCGTTGCTTGCGAGCAGGACATGTTGGTGACGAAATGAAACACATCTCGAACAGCCAAAATGTGTTCGCAAATTGACGATCCATGCGTGCCTCCACATCGCATAGAACGAACAAGTCTGACTGCTGCACGTACAAACCATCGCAGGCAAAGTACGCCAATGGTTGACTTGCGAAGGCACCCAAAGTCTAAATCACACCCACTGGTCATCGACCACCAAGAAGAGCGCCGTCTCCACGCTTCTGATGTGACAGAGCCTAATAAAAGCCATTTGCATAGAATATACGTATTACTTGGCACTTGCCAAGCGAAAAGATGTTGATAGCATGGCCATGCCCAAACTGTTATTAATCCCCGTCGGATTAGACAGGCAAAGGGAAGACTGCGAGAAGCCCGTACTCCGCGCGCGCCACACACCCAATCAACCCAACCAATTTACCAATAAGCTTGGCCTTCTGGGCTACGTTTTCTTCTGTTCCAAGGCCCTGGGCGGCGGAGCTACATCGGAGTGGCTGGGTGTCGGTGGCGCTGATTGCCGGAGCCACCGCGACCAGGGAGGAGGAACAGATGAGCGCCCAACGATGCAGACCCAAAAAAAAGTCCTGCTATTTCTTTGCGATGGAGCACGGCGTTCTTGGTTCTTCATGGTAATAAGCCGCTGCTCGTTTTGGTTGGCCGCTCCGCCCAGGCTTGTCGTTTTCTTGCTGGCGGCGCACCGGGGGTTGCTGACCACCCGTCTAACAGCTCGCTGTCGCCCACACCGAGTAGCGAGTTGATTTTTTTAATTATTATTTTTTATTTGCTAGTACTATCCTTAGCTCATCGACCGGAGTCTCTAGTTCCAAGCTTAGCTCGCTCCCCAAGTCCACTCTGGCTCAGGATTTCCCGTTAGCTTGCGTAGCTGGTGCCTCTACATAAAAGCTCAATATGCCCCTCCATTCTCACCGGTGCTGTCTTTTGCTTCATCTGTTTAATACTGCTATACGTCATTAATACACACAGCAATAACAAGCTTCGACGAGCTCTATATCTCATTCTACGTCCTTATCGTATAGCTGCGCATTCTTACTTTGCGCCTCTCCAGATTGGCTATAACGTAGCTACCACACTGGGAGCTCCCACCTCTGGGTACGTACCCCGCCACTCTGGCCGCTCTCACCAACACCAGACAAACGCCAGGTCTCTTCCATTTGCATTGACAAACGAATGATGTCGCCGCCATCATTACCATTTTTGAGACTAGCTGCTCCAATATAAAGATGTCACCTGCTAACATGATTTATTCCTCTGCCAGACACTTCCACTCTCCTCACAATTTAATACCTTCACAATGGCCGAATTGCTACCCATCCCCGAGCCTCCAGGCATGCCCTTCTTTGGCAACGCTGGTGATGTCAGCCCGACCAACCCGACCCGTGATATGAAGCGCCTAGCAGAGACATATGGTAAGCACAGTTTTGGCGTGCTGGCAACTTGTCTCGGACCGATTGACTAACACGAACTGCGAACCCCAGGCGAAATCTACAAACTGCGACTCGGCGCTGGTGTCGTGTATGTCGTTAGCTCGCGGGAGCTGATCCACGACGCTTGCGACGAAAAACGCTTCAAGAAAACCATCCGCAGTCCGCTCTGGCAAGTGCGCAACGCCGTCCATGATGGTCTCTTCACTGCCGACGCCGAGCTCGAGCCCAACTGGGGCGTCGCTCACCGTATTCTCGTTCCTGCCTTTGGTCCTCTCAGCATTCGCAGCATGTTTGACGAGATGTACGACATTGCCTCCCAGATGGCCCTGAAGTTCGCCCGCCATTCGGATGACCGTATCAATGCCTCCGACGACTTTACACGCCTTGCCCTGGACACGCTCGCACTCTGTGCCATGGACTATCGCTTCAACTCGTACTACCATGAAGAGCTTCACCCCTTCGTCAGCGCCATGGGAGATTTTCTGGTAGAGGCTGGCGCCCGCAATGCCCGCCCATCATTTGCGCCCAAGTGGTTTTACCGCGCTGCCGATGAGAAGTTTGAGAAGGATATCAAGACCATGCGCGACGTCGCTGACCAGGTTGTTGCCTCCCGCAAGAAGAACCCCAGTGACCGCAAGGATCTGCTTGCTGCTATGCTGGATGGTAAGGACCCCCAGACGGGTCTGAAGCTCACCGACGAGAGCATTGCCGACCAGCTCATTACGTTCCTCATTGCTGGCCATGAAACTACCTCTGGAACGCTTGCGTTTGCTTTCTACCAGCTTCTCAAGCATCCTGCCGAATACCGCAAGGTCCAGGAAGAGGTCGACCGCGTTGTTGGCAGAGATCGCATCTCTATTGAGCACATTTCCAAGTTCACATACATTCAAGCTGTACGTACACCTTGATTTCTGTATACATCCACACGATAATCGCTGACACGCTACCATTTAGGTTCTTCGAGAAGTGCTTCGTGTCAATGCCCCGATCCCGTCGATCAGTGTTGAGGCCAAGGAAGATACCGTACTCGCCGGCAAGTACTTCGTCAAGAAGGAAGAGCGCATTGCTTTGCTCTTTGCCCAGTCGCATATTGAGCCTGGTGTCTATGGCGATGATTCACTTGAGTTCAAGCCCGAACGCATGACTGATGAGAAGTTTGCTGAACTGAGCAAAGAATATCCCGACTCTTGGAAGCCCTTTGGTAACGGAAAGCGCGCCTGCATTGGCAGACCATTCGCTTGGCAGGAAGCCATCCTGGCGATGGCCATTCTTTTCCAGAACTTCGACTTTACTCTTGATGATCCCAACTATGTTTTGGAAATCAAGCAGAACCTCACCCTCAAGCCTTACCAATTTTTCATGCGCGCATCTCTTCGCCATGGTATGAGCGCCACTGAACTGGAAAACCAGCTCAAGGGCGTCAAGACTGCCCCTACAGCGACCAAGAAAGCCGAAGCCTCTGGTAGCGCATCTTCTTCCAACGGCAAGCCTCTCGCGATCTTCTACGGCTCCAACAGTGGTACTTGCGAAGCTCTTGCCCAGAGAGTGGCCGGTGATGCTGCGTCGCATGGCTTCAAGGTTTCTGAAATTGGACCCCTTGATAATATTAAAGGAAAGCTTCCTACAGATCGCCCCGTCGTCATCGTCACTGCCTCTTATGAAGGCGAGCCGCCGTCCAACGCTGCTCATTTCGTTGACTGGCTGAAGAACCTCAAAGGAAACGAGCTGGAGAATGTGTCGTACGCCGTGTACGGCTGTGGTCATCATGACTGGGCTGCCACTTTCCACAAGATCCCTAAGCTGGTCGACGCTACTATGGCTGAGCGTGGCGCTACACGCATCCTTCCCATGAGCGCTGTCGACGTTGCCGATGCCGATGTGTTTGGCGAATTTGAGAACTGGGAGGATGAGAAGCTGTGGCCTACTTTGAAAGAGAAGTATGGCGCCACAGAGGACGACGAGCATGGCACCTCTGCCCTTGCTGTGGAGATTTCACACCCTCGCAAGGCCTCTCTTCGCCAGGACGTGGAAGAGGCGCTGGTCATCGAAGCCAAGACTCTCACGAGTGGCGGCCAGGGCATTAAGAAGCACGTTGAGATCGCCCTCCCCACCGGCATGAACTACAAGACTGGTGACTACCTGGCCGTCCTGCCATTCAACCCCATCCCGACCCTTAAGCGTGTTCTGCGCAGATTCGGTATCGCATGGGATGCCACGTTTACCATCAATGCCAAGGGGCCTACCACACTTCCCACTGGTGCGCCCATTTCCGCTGCCAATGTTCTTGGCGCGTATGTTGAACTGAGCCAACCCGCTACCAAGAGAAATGTCCAGGCCCTGATTGAATCGACCAAAGACGAGAAGACTTTGGAACAGCTCAAGGCTTTGGCCGGAGACAAGTTCGCCGAGGAGGTGACGTTCAAGCGCCTGTCCGTGCTGGACCTCTTGGAACGGTTCCCCGCTGTCAACCTGCCTTTCGAGTCGTTCCTGGCCATGCTCCCGCCCATGCGCGTGCGCCAGTACTCCATCTCGTCCTCGCCCCTCGTCGACCCGTCGCGCGTCACGCTGACCTTTTCGCTGCTCGACGCGCCGGCCATGTCCGGCGAGGGCCGCCACCTGGGCGTCGCCAGCCACTTCCTGGCCTCGGTGCACGCCGGCGACAAGGTGCACGTCGCGGTGCGCCCCTCGACGGCGTTCCACCTGCCCGCTGACCCGGAGAAGACGCCCATCATCTGCATGGCGGCGGGCACGGGCCTCGCGCCCATCCGCGGCTTCGCCGAGGAGCGCGCCGCCATGATCACGGCCGGCCGCAAGCTCGCGCCCGCCGTCTTCTTCTTTGGCTGCCGCTCGCCCGACGAGGACAACCTCTACGCCGAGCAGTTTGCCGAGTGGGAGCGCATCGGCGCCATGGAGGTGCGCCACGCCTACTCGCGCGCCGCCGACCAGTCCGAGGGCTGCAAGTACGTCCAGGACCGCATCTCCAAGGACCGCCAGGTCGTCTTGGACCTCTGGGACCAGGGCGCGCGCCTGTACCTCTGCGGCAGCCGCGCCGTCGGCAAGGGCATCGAGGACGTGCTCGTCGACATGGTCAAGGAAAGCGGCGAGAAGACGCGCGACAAGCCCGTCACGGACGAGGCCGCGCGCCGCTGGCTCGAGACGCTCCGCAACGAGCGTTTCATGGCCGATGTCTTTGACTAGTTTGGAGAAATCGATGCAATTGTGTTCATTTTTTTTTTCATATGTTTTCATGCCAAGACGTAATGATTGGGTAAATTTGTTGGTTTTGATTTTGGGTTTTGCATAGAATGGGTTTTACTGGATGGTTTGTACAGATAAACATGAACTTTACTAGACGAATGAATATTTTTGTTTCCAAATTTCAATTACCGAATGTGAATGTAGTTACTAGACTCCTTCAATTTCGGTATATGATTTTCTCGATATACCAGTTTCTGTCGTTTACATCATGAGTATGCTGGCTTCATCGTCTTCAGACCCTCTTAGTAACATGGCACGCATGCAGCACGATGGATTCGGCAAGCCTCGTTTTAAATAAACATATCATTGGTATCATTTCACCTATACCCAGCGCTTTCTTGTACGTATACATCTCCAACCATTATCAAAAAATAGTCTGAAGATTCCCAAACAAAGGTATACCAGATCGCAGCATCTAATCTATCTAAAAAAGAAAACAGGAACAAAAACGCAAAAAAAGAATTCATTGCATCATGGATGTGTATATGCAAGCTAGTCCAAAAGAAATTCAGTTTAAGAAATATTCTTAATCTTGGAAAAACTTGACAATTTCGCGCAGGTCGCGCAGTCCGACACCATGCTTGGGGTAGCAAATGTAGACCGACTCGCCGAGCGCGCCAAACTTGCTGCGAAAGCTGGCCTTGCGGCGCAGACCCAGGCTCTCGACGACGGAGCTGTAGGTGGTGGCGAGGAAGCGGGCGCGAATGCCGTGAAGGTGCTCGCCGGCGGTGAGCTTCTGGGATACGCCCGCACCAAAGGTGACCTGGCCGGTGACGCTCGACAAGGCAAGGCTGACGAGGACCTCGATAGCACCGTTGACAGCGCCGGGGAAGTCGAGCGCCCACTTAACCTGCCAACCGTGCTTGGGAGACAGCTTGGCGAGAACGACCATGGCCTGGACCTTGTTGTCCTTTTCGGCGGCAAAGTAGCGGCGGTGCTCCTTGTCGACCCATGGGCGAACCTCTGTCAGATGAACTTGCTTGCCCTTGGTCTTGCGGGTACCCTTCCAAGCCTCAATGGCGGGGTCGGCACGGCGGATAAAGTCATCATCAGCCTTGACCTCATGGACCTTGACGCCCTCACGCTCTACACGGCGGGCCTTGGGGCCATCGTTGTTACCGGCATGCTTGTCGGCGTTGACGCGCTGCTCTTCGGTGCAGGACAGCGTGCGCCAGCCCATCTCGCGACCAAGAATCTTTTGGACATCGTATGAAACGAGCATCCAGATGGGAACAAGGTGAAGCTCGCTTGTGACGTATTTGATAAAGGCAGTCGTGATGGTCTTGTACTGCGAAGCGTCGCAGAGAGGATCACCAGTAACCATGGCGAATTTGCCTTGTCTAACATAGCCGATGGCAGCGCCAGTAGTGTGTCTCCAAATAATGAATCTCTCATCCAGCCATGACGTGTTGGAGGCATCGCCATAGTTGGCGATGAGCTTCTCGATCGATGGTGGCGACTCTAGAGTCTTGGTTGTATCAGCATCGGGGTGGGGGAGGGCAGTTTGCTTGCGCTCGGGCAGAGACTTGGGATCGCGGTGGAACAGGGATGCGTAGCGAACGTCACCGAGCTCGAGCATCCAAGCGACAATTCTCTCCAAGCCGAGACCAGCACCGGCGTGGGGCGGAGCACCGAGGTCGAAAGCGGCCAGATAGTCCTCCATGCCGTCCTCGCCGATGCCAGCAGCGGCCAAGTTGGTGCGCAATTCTTGAGCGTCGTGGATACGTTGGCCACCAGAGCAAATCTCCTGGCCGCGGATGAAGATGTCAAACGAATTGGTGAAGAAGGGATTCTCGACGTCCTTGTGAGTGTAAAAGGGACGAGCACTGGCGGGGAACTTGTCGAGAATGTAGTAGTCGGTGTTGTATTTTTCGAGAATAAGCTCACCGAGACGCATTTCATCGGGAGTGGAAAGATCCTCCATTTCGACATTGCGGCCATCGTCGCGGAGCATCTGAATACCTTCCTGGAAGGGGAGAATCAACGTTTCGTCGAGGTACTTGAATTCCTTGCTCGGCCAGCGCTTCTGCACAACGGCAACCTCAGGCATGGCGTAGACTGCTTTGAAGACTGACTTGAGGAAGTCATCGAGCACATCAATAACCTCGTGGTAGTCGTGCTCAATAGCCATTTCAATATCGAGACCGGTGTATTCAGTCAAGTGACGATGTGTGTTGGAGTTTTCGGCGCGGAAGACGGGGCCAACTTCGAAGACACGACCAAAATCGCCAGAGATGGCCATCTGCTTGGCAAGCTGGGGGCTTTGAGCCAAGAAGGCGTTGCGGCCAAAGTAGTTGACCTTGAAGACGGCAGCACCACTCTCCGTGGCAGCGGGTTGCAGCTTGGGAGTGTTAATCTCAGAAAAGCCCTGGGACTCGAGGGTCTCTCTGAACTTGGAAGTGACCATGGAGCGGATGCGGAAGAGGGCGTGGTTGGCGGGGTGGCGCAAGTCGAGGATACGAGCCGACATGCGGTTGCGCAGAGACTCGGGGGGCTTATAGTTGCTAAAGGGAGCATTGTGGGCGGCAGTGACGAGATGCAGGGCCTGGATCTCGACCTCGACGTTTTGGATGGTGGCGGAGCGAACGGGCTCTGGCGGGGCCTTGAGAACGCCGTGAACCTGAATCAAGGACTCGGAGTTGAGCTTCTGAACCCAGCTGACCATGTCCATGTTGTCGCGCGTGAGCAGACCCTGGACGGACTGTGTTTGATCACGGAGCAAAAGAAAGTCGAGAGCCTTGGAAAGCTGGCGCTGCGTGTGAATACGGGCTCTGAAGTTGACCTCGGAGCCGATGGGCAGAGCGGCAAGCTGGCTGATGGTGTTGAGCTCCCAGGGGTGAGTAGGCCAGTCGGCACTCGAGGTGCTCCGGACGCTATCCATGCTGGAGCGACCCGAGCCCGAGGTCTTGCTGAATTCCGAGCCGCCATCGAGGCCGGCGAGGATTCTGCGGGTGGCTTCGGAGTGAACGCCAGGGAGGCGCGAGGGGGATTGGGCGCGAACCTCGTCGCGCAGGTCCGAGTGCCTCTTGTCGAGGCTCAATTGATCGAGGCTCATCCTGTCAGCGGGGGAGAGGACCATGCTGTTGCGAGCGCTGCCGTTTCTGGGACTGCCACCTTTGTGCATGCCAAAGGCAGAGGACACGGGGCTGGTGACGCCCGAGTGTTGACTGTTGTTGTCCGCCATGATGAGCGAAGCGGAGGGTGCGGGTAAACAGACTGCAGTGGTTGTTCGGGTTGCGAGAGAAAGGAAAGTCAGTCCGGTGCGGAGAGTCGAGAGCCAAACGGGAGCTAAGAGCCCTAGTAAGGGGAAAGCAATAAGAGAATTCCAATCAGGGACACGTTATGACGAGCAAATGGCGACAGTCGAAAAAAGCGATGCGGCAAGGCGGGCGCAGATCGTTGATGTAATAATGTCGCTGCGCAGAGGAAAAAAGATATGGAGGGGGGAGGTGTGGCGGGGTAGGCAGGCAAGCAGAGCTTCGGATAGGAGGGGCTGTAGAGGAGCAGAGGGTCCGGTGCCGACTGGGCCGGGATTATTGGGGACGGGAGTGGCCTTGGCTGGTCTTGGCTGGCCTTGGTACAGATGATGAAAGGTGTAAGATGGGTTTGAAGTAAGGTAAGATGAATTAGAGGGGAAAATACAACAGAAGCGGAAATGGGTACGGAAGAGGGGTTTGGCTCAAGCTTTATCTTAAGTGTAGGCTATAAGCCAGTACCTAAGGTAGAGGCGGACGAGGGTGGTGGGGCCAGCATGAAGCGGGCTTAATTCTAGACACGAAGCTTCCGTTTGTAAAGCGAGGCCGAAGGGGACTCGCACAAATTCCGCTAGTAGATATCTTCATTCCCCCAATTGAGCGGAAATAGTTAGTAGGCAGCTGAGGTATTGTGACATTTGACAGCGTTTCTGTAAGCAGGTCCGGGGTCGCCCGGGCGGGGGTGCCAGCCACGACGGATGAGTTCGGTGTCTCCAGTGCTCTAGTGCGCTAATGAAGTATTGGTAGGGCTGGATTGATGATGGATGGATGACCAAGCAGGCTCTCAGTTTGCTTACCATTTCTTCTTTGTCTTTTGCAGCGTTTTGCCGAGTATTAGTTAGTATCCAAAAAACCGATTCCATTCATCTCTGCGACTCTTCTCTTTACTTCATTCACCATGTTATTTTCTCAACGGAGACGGAGTTCAGTTGGCTTCCGCCAGCTATTCATCGCAGCCTTCCCGAGCCAGCCTTGCTAGCCCACCTGTTTCCGGCGCTGCCGTGTCTAGCTTCGGCGATGCGAAATCGTCTCTTTTTTCTCGTCACATGCTGTGGACGAGATCTTGCCCTTCAATTTCCATCATTAGAAAGACTCGTGTTTGGAGATCGCAGGATGACTTGTTCTGCGGCCTCAACCGCCAGGTAAGATATGCCAGGCGGTATCACGGGCAAGCTGTTGGACTGTAGTAAACTTCGCCTGTTAAGCTCTTATTGCCAGTCTGTCAAGATTACCGCGAGCTTCATGCCACTGATCAAAACGGATCAAAATCTACATTGGCCGATACGCTCCTTTTCATGCCAAGTTTGGTCTGAGAGACCTCAGCCAGTCACAACCAGTAGCTTATGGGGTTACGCTTCTGTCGCAACCGAGTTTCTCTGCTTCTAGCGCCCGAAGCAGCCGACGTAGCGGCCTGCATGACGGCTCACAATTACTTAATCGGCAGCTTCTCACAATGGCAGCGAGAGGCGATGCCAGATCAAGAATCCCCGATGCATCATACACGGGTTTTGAGAGGGCGGCCAGTTCTCGGGAAGCCAGGAACGCGCGGGAGCTGTCACCCGACCTCCAGCGGACTAACGGTCACCGTCGGACGCCGCCTGCTTATACGCGGAGATTTCTGTGACTGCATAAAATATCTAAAGGGTTCCCAAGGCACATGATGCTGTTCGTGACTCAGGATGCAAGTTGGCAAACTGTCGGCGACGGCATCGTCGGAATATCCGTCCCGTCACAAAAAAAAAGCAGGGGTAGCTCTGTGCTTAAACCCTGGATGCCCAGAATTGTAAAATAGGAAAATCCATCTCCTGTGACAATCCATTCTTCCCAATCTCCAATACATGCCATGGTGATGAGAGGCATCAGTGGTGTGAGTGTTTTTGTTCACAAGCACTGGCATCGTCATCGCTGATGTCAGATGCATATCCATATGCTGCAGCTACGCTGTGATCCATATCATTATGGAGTTGGTCAGTGAACCCCCAAAAGTCGGTCGACAGCGATGGGGAAATGAAGCCATCATGATCCATGACCAGTGCCGGTGTCAATGACGCAGGCCGCATCTCTGTTGGCAGCCAAAATGGTGACTAAGCAATGGCGTCACCGCAGAACCCGAGTGCGAAGCCGGGCTCGACTGGCCAACTGCCTAGGTTGATACGTTTTGGCTGGACGCTGTTCCTGGCTCAGCAATCGTGCCCGCCACCGGCCCCTGACGCAGCGTCTTCCAGCGCACCGCCATGGCGCTAGAGCGCTGGAGCCTTCTGTCGCTCATTCCCCAACGCAGCCTGTTCTGCTGTGCCTGTTTCACATCACGGGCCGACCTGCCACTGTCTCGCAACTGCCCATTGATTTTTTCGATTTTTTGTTTTTCGTTCACCGTTTCCGGTTGTCTCTCCAGCCCCTTTATTCTTCAATCTATCTTCCTGAACATTGACCACCCGATTTTTGAGACTCTCAATACAACGGGCGCAGGCACGCCACTTTTTCATTGCTGCGCCCCAGTTGGGTCTGGCGCCGACTCGGACCGGTCGTCCTCCAGAACTTGGCATTGTACGAGTACGAGTCGATGCGGCTTGGCCTCTTCAACGCTTCTAGCCCCAATCCTTCCTTGTACGGATCGCCATACATAATAATTACGGCAGCGTCATTCTCGCATCAGAAAAACAAAACTGCCCTGCACATCTTTCGTTTCACACACGCACGCGACCTCCCTCGCCAGCTCAGGCACCACCAAACCACCACCGCAAATCGCATGCCGCAGCACCAGTGACCACCGCCACCCACTGCACCCCAGCTGCCGCGCTATGCCGTTCCTGCCCACCAACATCGCCGTCGCTGGTGACGAACCCGACGAAAATGCCATAGTCAGGGAATCCAAGCCGCACAACAAGGGCGGCAAGGCTACGCAGGCCGTCCACGACCAAATACCGACCATTATCGAGCCCACCGCGATTCAACTCAGCAGTTCCAACAACTATGAGCACCTCGAAAAGATCCCCGACGTCGTCGAGGCTGACAGGGTCGATTACGTCAACCCTCTCGCCACCAGTTCGCGATGGTACATTTCCATGAGAGCGCACGCCATTCGCTCTGCCGCCGGCTTCGCTTTTGGCTTGTCGAATCGCACCGAACCTGCGCCTCCAGTGCCCTGCAAGGTCGTTTGGCTGGATTCGACGCTGTCCAAGTTTCCCGGCAAAGAGAAGATTAAGGTGGACGTATGGACACCGCCGCGTCTTGCTCTCGGTCCTCGCGCTGCCGTCATCAACTTCCACGGAGGCGGCTGGATCCTAGGCGCCGGCACGGACGATGCCCGCTGGGCCGCCGCCGTCATGACATCTATTGACGCCGTCGTATTTTCTGTCAATTACAGGCTCGCCCCGGGTCATCCCTTCCCCACTCCCATCGAAGACTGTGTCGACGCCATCTTGCAGATTGCCGCCCGCGCCGAAGAATTCGGCTTCGATCCCAAGCGTATCATTCTGTCCGGCTTTTCAGCAGGCGCCTCCAATGCCTTGAGCAGCTGGGTTGTGCTGACAGAGCCCCAGCGATGGGACTACAAGCTGCCGGAACCGGTCCCCAGCATTGCCGGTCTCGCTCTCTTTTATCCGGTCCTCGACTGGACATTTACGCGGCCCGAGAAGCGCAGCACATGTCACAAGCCGGAACTGACGCTCTCTCCTGGCCTGACGGACTTGATTGATGCTTCCTACGTCTATCCTCCCATGGCCCGGCGAGAATGCGACGATTGGCGCTTGTCACCCGGCCTCATTGACGATGCCACCATTGCCAAGCTACCGCCCATGCATCTATGCCTGTGCGAGTACGACATGCTGCTCCAGGAAGGCTTGCGCTTTGCCAAGCGTGTACGCGCTCACCCCGAATGCAAGACGCTGACTCTTCGCGTGGTCAGCCAAGAGAAGCATGCTTGGGACAAGCCACTGCCAATGATGTCGGTGAAGGATAGCGTTGCCACCGAGTATACCGAGGCAACTTTGGCCATGGCCAACTGGCTAGGCCAAGTCCACGACACCGACAATGAGTCGATGCTGTCGCTGCCCACAAAGCGACTGCGTCTCCGCCCTTCGGCGTACTTTAAGCGTTCTCGTTCAGCCGAGTAGTCGAGTCTGAACACGACACATTCTGTTTCTTGTTTTTCTTGCTTTACTCAAAAATATACAGGCAGGGTAATTTCCATGTTTTTGCAAGCAAGGCGTTTTTGGGATATTTTTGTATAGACACGGCAGAGTTTCTATCACGGGCATTATTCAGCATATACATAGATTTGTTTGTTGCATTAATAGAACCGCAGAAAGCGGAAGCATTTACTTTCCCGCTCGCAATACCCAAACTTTCCAACCTCAAGCAATCTGATTATAACGTGCGCCTATGAATATATACGCAAAATACGCCCCCGCGCTTCACTCTGGCAGCGGCAAGTCGCGCACGTCCCGCGCAAAATGATTGCTCGTCCAGTTGAGATATGTCACTACGAACCAGGCCATGTACTCCATCGCGACGCGGCCGAGCCAGCCCGGCGGCGGCGCCGAATTCCACCGTGCCAGCGACGTCTTGTGCAGCGCCGCGACGTCAGCCCGGCGCAGCGTCTCGTAGTCGGCGAGCATCTGCGGCACGCTGCGCGATGTGCGCCGGGAAAGGACGTGCGCGAGGAGCACGCCGTCCTCGATGGCGACGCCGGTGCTTTCGCCCTGTGGAGGCATCTACGCGAACACCCAACTGTTAGTATTTGCAGAATAATGGCACCGGGTCTTGTCCCAACTTTCGTTGCTGGAAATGTGCAAATAAGGGGAGAATAACTTACAGCGTGAGCAGCGTCGCCGAGGAGCAGGACGCGGCCTTTGGACCACACGCCCCCCGGGGGTAGCATATGCACTGGATAAAAGAACCAGTCCTCGCAGCGCGCCACAATCTCCTCCAAGCAGGCGATGGAACTTCCAGCAAACACATCCCGAATCTGCGTCCGCAGCGCCTCCTTGTCCTGCACCGCCCACCCGGCGCGGTCTGCGGAAGAGCCCTTGGCCGCCACCGGCATCACGGCCGCGAGGTACAGGCCCTGCTGTTCTTCCGCCGCCGCCGTGTTGTCCGGCCGGTAGCGCGCGAGGAGGAGCGACTCGGCGCCGTGCTGCACGAGCGTCGTGTGACGGACGAGCGGCTCTCCGCCGCGGCGGGTCCAGCGCGCACCACCCTCCTCATCGGCGGGCGAGGTCGCGATGAAGCCGTAAGCGACGCACTTGCCGGTATACGTCTCCGGGCGGTCCGGCTCGACAAACGTCCGCCGAACAAAGGAGTGTATCCCGTCGCAGCCAAGCACCAGATCAGCGTCGACGACGACCGGATCCTGTGCGGTGCGGCTCGTGTACGTCACCCGTACGCCGCCATCATCGCCGTCACCGTGCTCCTCCAGACTCTGCACCTTGGCGCCGTAGACGATCTGCAGCACCGACGGATCAACATCCTGCAGGGCCGTTTCGGTGAGGGACTCGACGACGTCCTGGCGGCGCACGCGCAGCGCGTCGACGTCGGGCCACAGCGTCGCGAGCAGCGCGCCGGTGCGATGCGCGACCATCTCGATGGCGCTGCCGGCGTGGCCGCGGGGACGCAGACGCGGGCCCGCGCCGAGAGCGTCGAGATAGCGCAGCGCGAGGGGCGTCATGTTGACGGCGCCGCCGATGGTGTGCGGCGCGTCGCGCAGCTCGAGGATGGTTATGCGCACTGGGTGGGAGGAGGATGGGTGTTGGGCGATGGCGAGGGCGGCAGAGAGACCGGCGGGCCCGGCGCCGACAATGACGATGTGAAATGGGCCGCTCATTTTGAACTTATTTATTGTGTCTTACTGTTTCTTTGTCTTTGCTGTTCTCTTCTTTCGGTTGGAGGCTCGACTACACTTATTCGTCGTCGTCTAGCTTTGACCGATGTACTTGGCGCAGAAAGCGTATAGGCAACAATGTTGGAATATTCATTGTAGAAAATATTGCCACAGCACTCGCGGCAGATGCTGGCTTCATATACTTGCCACTTTCTGCGCTTCAGCTCCCCCCAAACTACAAATACGATGCGAATCCGACGAGCAAACTTCAGCTCGCCAGACCCCACGCAAGCACCACGCAAGCTGGCGCCGCCCTGCTGAATGAACTAGTCGCCGCTGTCCTTGCCTAGATAGGCAATCCTGACATTTCAACGGCCACGCTAAAGAGTCCCTTTCTGCAACGGCAAATGGAGAATATTTCATGTTGGCGACAAAAGGCTTTCATCGCTGAGAAGAAGAGAAAATGGCCGGGAATGCTGCAGCTTGCTGCGGGATGAAACTTCCGAGCCGTCACTGCAGGGATTCCCCATGCACGCGGTGCTGTCAGCTCGGCTCTCTTTTCTCTTCTCCGTCAAGGTTCCTATCCGATTCTCCCAGTTCTGCAGAGGACTGACCACCGCTACCCCTGCTCAGCGCCGATTTTAGAAAAATGACAACGCTAAAATAAAAAGCAAAACACAATTCCCTCTCGGGTCCGCTTCCGCGATGCTGGCATGTGTCGGCGCTCCGGCCAGACCGCAAGCAAAGCACCACACCCAAAAAAAAGGTGTGCGGCATCGAGATGACACAATTTTTATTTTTTCAGGTGATACACACAACATTGAGAGAACAACGCCCCCTGAATGGCCTGAATGGGTTCGGGTTCGTGCCCTTGTTTTCCGCGCAGCCGAGCAACCCCTCATCCGTTGTGTAACTGCAGTTAGGCAGACAGAGAGGCCACCCCCTCAGCACAAAAGGCAGGCGGGCGGCCCATGTATCGGATGAGGGTTAGTCCACGGCGCAGGCCACCCTTTGCCATCTGCATCTCACTCCGACTGCCCCATGCGGAAAAAGCTCATCAAAACTACATTGCATATGACATCCGGTGGCTCCCCGGCTGCCGTTTAATACCATCACCCGCTGGCTACATTGGTGATTAGCCAGGGTACAGTGTTGGGGACCTCTGCCGACCTGGCACTTCCATCACCTCTTTATCTTGATCTATCCGCTGCAAGAGAGAGAAAATATTGCTGCAATGTCTCAGACGCACGTCGGAGAAGACTCGTCATGGCGCGGTCATTTCTATCTCCCTTTTGAATGCGGACTGTGCGCCCGCCCAGTCAAGCGGCGTTCCCTCGCATACGGCTGTAAGTAGATCGATCGGACCTGACTCGATACATCTTTTTGCTCCAATAAAACTCCCCTTGCTGATACCATGTTAGTGGTGTCAACCCCGGATTCCCTGGGCCTGGAGGAAGTGACTCCGCGGTTTGTGTTCCCTCATGCAGGCACCGGCTCGGGGGGCACTAGGGACGGCGACGCCGATTCCATTGTCCGCGTCAGGGACTGGGCCGTTGGCGCGCGCTACAATGTTGAGCCCGCGCCGCCAGGCCGCCGCGTGGAGTGCGCTGTTGTGCATGGAGACTGCTTCGACATTTACAAGTCGTACGCCGGTGCTGAGGCGGACGCGCTGCAGTACCTTTGGTTCTTTAGCCTGTGGCGCCAGCCATGGAACCGCTCCCAGACGGACCAAAACATGCGTGTGTTGCCAAGAGAAGGGTTTCTGTGCAGTAAAGTAGCCGTCAGCCAAGTGCTCGACAAGCTCGGAATGGTGAATTTTGCAAACCGTCTGCCTTGGGAAATTGTCAGCAACATCTTTGACTTTTCGAGAGATGCCATGCTGTGGAGAGCCGCCAGCGCAATCACAATCGCGTTGCAGCGGCGTGACCGTGACGAGGCTGACCATACGTCAATGCCAGCGTTAGAAATTGCAGCCTGGAAGCGTGGTGATGCACTGACGGCATTTGTCGGCCCATCTGTTGACACAAACTCGGTAGTTCGCTTCACGATTGACTCGCAGGGAATCAGTCAAATCGAGCGCATCGAAAGGTCGTCGCAGTTGGAGCCCAGCTACTCCGTACAGGACCATGAATATCTGGTCGCAGAACAAGAAGAGCTTAAATCGGTCAATGTAATTTTCAAGGTTAGTACCTTGAAACAACAAACGCGGCAACGCACCAACACTCAAGTTATCTGTAGAACGGTCGCGCCCGCCTTGCTCTACCCAAAGACCACGTTGGTTTCGTAACGTGGAATATGCCGCGCCCTCCTCCAAAACCGCTGCGCTGTGCCAATTTGCTTGATACTATTGATCATTGGGTGAACAACGGCACGCCCTTGGCCCGCATGTGTGGCGAAATGATGTCCGGGGGCCGATACCAAATCGCCTACGTAGGAGGAGCCAGCGGCATAACGTTCATCTTTGATAACAACTTTCTCGCGCACATCCATGCCCACACCCCAAAGTTCCCCATTGCGGAGCTGCCGCACGAAACACAGGTGCTGAAACAGCTGGGAGGACAGGCCATGCAGCATTTTCGGCAGCTTTCTTATGTGTATCTGCCACTGCCGCCGGGCGAGAAGCTCTTGGCGATAAGCTGGAGTACCGACAAGAAAACGCATCGCGTTCGCCGGCCTGGCTTAATGGTAAACCTTTGCCAACCCTCCATTGCCCGGCTTCTGCTAATTTTATCGTCGCAGGCGCACATGAAAATGGCTGGAACCGTATTTATCGGCTATCTGATGCCAATCGGCAGCCCATGCTTGCCAATCTGCGAGGAGCCCGATGTCTTGTTCACAAGACTACAAGTCTCTTTTGTGTCCGCGTTCGGAGCCTACAGCGGGAAGCCTCTGTCTGAGTTTCAATATTCTGATGAGGTCAAGCTCACCTCAAGAGAAATAACTTTTGCCAGCGCAGAGCCTTTTAAGCTCACAGCATTTGCGAAGCTGGACGACCTTGTCCGCTTGGATTTGATCGAGCACCCAACAAATGGCACTCTGCGAGGGTTGCTTTTTTACTACACCGACGGCTCACAAAGACTAGTCGGTCAGTATCAAATCGGCCATCATAGCGTCAGAACATACATGGACCCAAAGTGTTTATGCCTCAGACACGAACGGCAGCGGTCGCCTGGGATGCTGCCGCAGTCGATTTACGCCACCGTCAGTCCGAGCTGCGAGGCAGGCCACGAAACGCATACCCGAAGATATGGAGGCGCTTGCTATAAATTGACAGGTTTTATTCGTGCGCAGTTCGATGCAGACACGATTAGCCTGCGCTTTGCGGATCGTGACCTCGTGTTGGCCGATGCTCTGGAGGGTATGCAGGGCGAGCCGCCGCTGGTTCTGCCCTTCTAAAACCAAAAAACTGTAGAAGATAGCCCGGCGACGATGGAAAACCGAATGGCGTTTTTCAAAACAACAGTATGCTTTACCCAGGATCCAGAACTGTTTTTGGTATAAGTGCTCGTGAGCACTCTCTTTAGCTTGTCAGTCTCCGAATTCCTCTAGTTACCCAATAGCTTGAATACGACATATACATTTGCTCAAAACCAGTTGTCTTGCGTAGCGCAAAATTTTTGCAGTTGGGTCGATTCTTATTTTCGTAGAGTACGATGGAAAAATGGCGTATATTTTTATGCTAAATGTCTTGCTTTATATTTACCACTTGGCCTCCTTGCTGTCGAGGAACTGCTTGAGAATGCCGACAATCTTGGCGAGGGCAGTGAGGTAGACCTGGAGGTCGTTGGTGACCATGGCGTTGTCGTCGCCGAGCTTGGCGTAGAAATCCTTGCGGTAGGGGCAGGCGCTCATGGCGGCGCTGAAGATGGGCTTGACCAGGAAGCTGTGGTGAGGCTTGAGGGTGGTGCCGTAGGCGGCGCGGAACGAGTCGGCGAGCTCCTCGTCGGGCTTGGCGGTGTTGGCAGTCAGGGCGAGGCAGGTGAACTCGAGACCACTAAATGGATGTTATGTTAGCATTGATATATCTTGGGTTGGTTTACTCGTTCGCAGCGTTTCGTATTCGGGCGCGGCGTCGGCGGGCTGGGCATACCGGACAAGCCAGAGGAGACCCTCGGTGGCAGTGTGCTTCTTAGTCTTGAGCTCGTTGCGGCAGAGGTCCTGGACGTTCTCGGACTCGAGGGGGGAGGCAAGCTGGCGGTCACGAAGTTTCTAAAAGGTCGTGTCGTTAGTCTCTGCTCGCCTCAATGCGACAATAGTCTCGTGGGGTGACGTACCTTGATGTTGCCGAGCATGTCATTCTTGACAGGCGAGAAGGCGACGGAGCCGAGGGCATCTACCAGATATCGCCAATTAGCCATGCTCTTACACT
The DNA here is from genome assembly GCA_002796755.1 of Paracorniculantispora psalliotae. NCBI lineage: Eukaryota > Fungi > Ascomycota > Sordariomycetes > Hypocreales > Cordycipitaceae > Paracorniculantispora > Paracorniculantispora psalliotae. Next base: position 724,381 of record PHFE01000028.1, on the reverse strand, counting down.
GCCCTGGGCATTTGCAGACGCAAATTGTATCGTCACTCACCGAAGATGGTGGTCAGCGACTCGGCGGCCTCAAGGAACTCGCTGGTGCCAACAGCGCGGCCGTTAGCCTCGTCAATGGGCACATCGACGAAGGACTTCTTGAAGGTCTGCACAATGGTGCCACCAGGAGGGATAACGGGAGCGGACATGGTTGCGGTTGGAGAGCTATTCGGGTAGCAAGGGAAAGCGAATTGGGAATGAAGGCGCACAGAGGCTAGATTGAGGACAGAGATGCCTTTCGTATCGACAAGGGAGTTGTGCGGCGGTGTAGCTTGGCCAAACAGCTGTCGAGAGGGACACTGCCTTGGCGGATGAGGGGCTCCGGTGCGGGGCAAACGAACGGCTGGGCTGTGCCGCGGACGCGTACCTGTGCTGCTAGCTTCTGTCACTTACAACCGATGGAATCTCCCGCGCCAAGAATAGAGCCAAATCCGGTAAAATCCGCAGAAAGTCGTTTGGATAAGATTTATAGAACTAGAATATATTAAAGATTTGAAAAGGCTTTTTTTCAACTTCAAGTACGAAATGACGGCTTGTCCCGCGCGCGTATAAGTGCGGGGTTCCACGAGAAACGCAATACAAGAAACTTTATTATTCTCTATTTGAAATGAAATTAATACATGTTACCCAGAATAAAGGTAGAAAAAACGCCCCCGAGCAAGCAACAAGAATGATACCGAAATATCCTCCGCCGGCAGACTTCGCGCCCGCTGCCCCCCTCACCAAACCCTCCTCAATCGACGTACTGTGGCTACCATCTTTTGCCAAACTGACGCTTGCGAGGCCGTGAATCGATTTCGGAGTCATCGTCTTCATCGGCCGACCGTTTTGTGGATGTAGATACGCTTTCGTCTATCCACTTCGACCAAGACGAGTTGGGCCCATCATCTGAGCTGACCGTTTTGGCCCCTGCATCCAAATCACCGAGAAGCCTGACAAACTCACTGGAGATTGTGGCTTCACTGCAGACTGTGGCGTCACTGGAGACCATAGTTTCACCGGAGGCCATAGCTTCACTGGCGACCGTAGCTTCACTGGCGACCATAGCTTCACTGGCGACCATAGCTTCACCGGAGACCGTGGCTTCTTCACTGGGAATCAGCGCATAAAAGTGGTATGGATGCAGTTGCTGGCGCTGGGTTCGATCATTGGGAGTCGAAAGAGCCATAGCACGATGATAGCATTGTGCAGCCGTCGCCCGGTCTTCTGGCCTCATCAGCAGCATAAAATTCGCAACGAATTCTGCAAGAGTGCCCGGGGAGCGTGTTAGGTGATTGTTCAACCTGGCAACAACGCCCGTGCCGAAATCAATGCCGGAAGCGGTGGTGAGATTGCTGATTGTGGTGCCACTCGAAAAGTTGCTGCCGAACAAAAGATCGCAAATGACTACCCCCAGTGCCCAGATGTCCACTGCACTGGTATAGTAGCCGCGTTTTGCGAAGCAACGTCTCTCCCAAAGCTCTGGTGCCATGTACGGATCAGTACCACAGAACGTTGCAAGCAACTTGTCGTTCTTGGACAATCCAAAGTCGGCGAGCTTGATCTTGAGAGGCGCGCGAGACATGACAAGAATGTTTTCGGGTTTCAAATCACGATGAGCGATGCCCATCTCGTGTGCATATTTCAATCCCGCCAGGGACTGTTGTAGAACCTGCAGGATCTCGGTGCTATCCAACTGAGTGCAGAATTTCTTGAGGGAGCCGCCGGGGCAGTATTCCAGAAATAGCCGTGGCTGTGGATCGAACTCTGCATGCAATATTTGCAAGATATTTTCCTATCGTTTGTCAGTAGATGTCATTAACGGCGTCAATTGGGGAATCAGACTTACATGACGGAGCACTTTCATCTTGTTGGCTTCGTCGATCCATGAATGCACGCTTGTCCGGTCGAAGGCGCAAAGCTTGGAAATAGGTTGTTTCAGAACAACTTCTTTGCCGTTGCTGACATCCCAACAGTAGCTGACTCTTCCGCTAGCACCACATGCCAGCTGCCTCGTCAGGTAAATCGGTGAACGGTCCTGTCGGGGCTGCGATGTAGTTGAGGCTCTTTGCAGATCTGACTGAGATTGAATGAGCGAACCGATGTTACCGGATAGTTCAACAGATTCAAAACCACGGCAAAAGGCGTTGACGTTTTTGGCGTATTCCTGTTGGGTTGGATCACGGATTTCCGGGACAAGACGGAATTTCAGGTTGCCGCCGATCGTAATGACGATGTTCCCCCTGCTGAGCGGGTTGACACCTCCAACCAACCATTGCGACGGAATCCCTTTCCATTTCCATTGAACGTGATCTGAGTACCGCCAGAGGAATTCAAGTCCTTGACAATGAGGCGCCGTTCTTCGTCAAAGGTGATGCAGAAATGGAACGCGCTGACACCAGGTAGGTTGGGCAAGACAATGTCGCTTGCAAAGTGGCAACCGAAAACTAGGCCATGGGAAGTTCTGGGCAATTTATCGAATGAAATCTCGATATGGGGGTCTTGTTGCCACTCGTTCGTCGCGGCAGAAGGGGGATCGATCGGCGTCATAATACCCTCATTGCGCCCAAATTGGGCAGCGAATGCTGGCTGTTTCCGAGGCGCGACTGTAAAGCGACTTCTTCGGATCGTTTCTTTAGCCAATTCGCTTTCGCGTGGCCAGGCAAAGAGGCGTGCAATAACCTTGTTAGTCATTGTGGTAGGTAGTGTGGTGCGTGTTAATGAGTGATCTTATTTCAAAATTACCAGAGGTTGGAAAAAGCTCTATATAAGCTTTTTTTAATGTACTATTTTATCTTGATGCATCCGAATTTGAGCATGGCAATCATTGCGTAGATTGCATTGCTGCTGGATGGGGCTGTCAGTGGGTGACAGGATGTTTGCAGTGAAAGCGGCAGAACGTTTCAGCAGTGTATAAGCAAACAGGGAGGAAACGTCTCAAATATGGCCCCTTTGGTTTATTTTACTACAAGTAAGAACAAACACAGAGTTGAGCCGTTTGGATAAAGCCGATTAGTTGCAAGCGATGCATGATTGTGTACATCCAGGTTAGGGCACCGCGCCGTGCACGCAAATTGACACAATTGGCATGAGACACTGCTAAAACGTCTTTTGACAAAGCTGAGGCTCTTCAATTCTTTTGAGAAGAAAACAACAATGAAGATGCGAAGCTGAACAAGCTGTCTGCTGCAACCCCTTGTAGGTGACAATCAGACGTCTCTACAGGCAGAGGCCTATTTGTACATACAAACAGATAAAGATGGATACTACCCAGTATAGAGAAAAGAAAAGCTCAAAAAATTCATTAAAATTTTCATAAGCTAAACGACTTTGAGAAACAGTGTCAAGCACTGATTAGTTTCTCTTGAAGCGGCGTGGTGAGGGCGCCACAGCAGCAATTAGCGGGCCACACCAGCTGGCGGTGACGTCAAGGCCAACGAGGCTTGTCACAGTTCTTGATTCGAGCCCAGCATGTGGCTGAGGCTGGACTGGCGCCGTTTATACTCCATCCTGCTATACCAGAACCCGCCCTCCAACGTCTTTTCGTTTTAATTGGCCTAGCTTAGGTTTCTGGAAGTGAAAATGATGCCATTGCCCATGAGTTTCGGTGCTGATCGCGACGAGCTGCCTCCCACGGCTCCGCCCTCTATTTTCATCAGTGACGTTTTAGCGCATCCAGCTATTCGCGACCCCGCTACGCTTAAAGAACCGGTAATCGTGACCCCCCAGCTCGTATGCTTGGAGCTGCAAAAAAAAAAATACAAAGGCATTGGAGCTTTTAAACTTTCCGACTACACAAAACTGCCCTCCCGAACCCGCGGCCAGGCACCATAGTATCGCTATTCCCTATTCTGCATCTTCCTGAAAGCCATTGTGCCGCCGCTTTCTACCCCGCCATTTGCCGTTTGTGTCGCCAACATCAACCGTTTCCTATCTACCCGCCCGCCGCCATCATGACGGGCTCCGGCGACAAGGCCGAATCTGGCGGCAATGTCTTTAGTAGATTCGTCGGTGATATGAAGGAGAAGCTTGAAGACTCGAAATTGCACGATGTTAAAGTGTCCCTCCACCACAAGAGGTACGTATCCGTCGCTGCCGCCGCCAGCCGCACGACTTAGGCTAATTCCTATCCAGAGCGCAAATCGGAAAAATCGGTAACATTGTATGACAACGCAAAACCATTTTATAATGACATTCGGAATGAATGAAAGCGCTGACCACAATGCAGTTCAACCACAACCATCGCCATGACGAAGCTCACGAACAGGCTTGTGACGACAAACGAACCGCCGCCTGCGAGTCCCACCGCTTCGAATCCTACTTTCCCGAGCGAGACGGTAACCTCATCAAGTGGTACGTTGACGGGCGCGACTATTTCTGGGCTGTCTCAGTCGCTCTTGAGCAGGCCACCGAGTCTATCTACATTGCCGACTGGTGGCTGTCACCAGAGCTGTTCCTACGCCGACCTCCCCACTACAAGCAAGAATTCCGTCTGGACCAGATTCTGAAGCGCAAGGCAGAAGCTGGTGTCAAGATTTTTGTCATGGTATACAAGGAGGTTGAGGCTGCCCTGACTTGCAACTCCATTCATACAAAGCATGCTCTCCAGGCTCTGTGCCCTGAAGGTACCCCGGGCCACGGCAACATTCGCATTCTGCGCCACCCTGACCACAACCCCTTTGAAAACGTCGCCGATACCACCATGTACTGGGCGCATCACGAAAAGTTTATCGTTATCGACTATGCCATCGCCTTCATTGGTGGCCTGGATCTATGCTTTGGCCGCTGGGACGCCCACCATCATCCGCTTGCCGATGTTCACCCCGAAGGTGTCACTGAAGAAATCTGGCCAGGACAGGATTTCAATAACAATCGTGTCATGGACTTCCAGAAGGTCCAGGACTGGCAACAAAATGAGCTTAGCAAGGCAGAATACGGTCGCATGCCCTGGCACGATGTCGCCATGGGCGTCATTGGGCCTTGCGTGTACGACATTGCCGAGCACTTTGTTCTGCGGTGGAACTTCACCAAGCGTGACAAGTACAAGCGTGATGAGCGCTATGACTGGATTGTTCTAGAAAACCGCGAAGGCGACGACGAGGACTTGGTTGGCGTGCAGCGACCTAAGCACCCCTGCGGCGACTACGTCAAGCATCCGTTGACGCCCCTGGCCACCAAAAACCTCGATAACAGAGGCACCGTCCACGCTCAGATTGTTCGCTCCAGTGCCGATTGGTCCAGCGGTATTCTGACTGAGCACTCTATTCAGAATGCCTACTGCGAGATTATTCGCAAGGCCGAACACTATGTTTATTTGGAGAACCAATTTTTCATCACTGCTACTGGCGAGCACCAGTCGCCAATTCACAACACGATTGGTCGAGCCATGGTCGACGCTGTTCTTAGGGCCGCCAAGGAAGAGCGCAAGTTCCGTATTATCGTGCTAATACCCGCTATTCCCGGATTTGCTGGCGATCTTCGCGACAACGCTGCTTCTGGCACTCGAGCTATCATGGACTACCAGTACAAGTCTATTTGCCGCGGAGAGCATTCCATCTTCGAGCAAATCAAGGCGCAGGGCGTCGACCCCACAAAGTATATTTTCTTCTTCAATTTGCGGTCTTATGATCGCCTAAACAGAAGCAAAGCTCTTGTGGAAGCTGAGAAAAAGTCCGGTGTCAAGTATCAGGACGTGCAGCGAGCTGAGGCTGAAGAGATTATGAAAGAAGGTATTCATGGTACCAATGATCCGGCTCATAATGAAAGAGACGAGCATATGGGCACTCTTGAGCAGCAGAAATCCAAGGATAAAGCGAATGTTGTACAGAACGCCATGGAGGCCAAGCGCAGATTCGAAGCGGAGATGCCAGCTGAGAAAGACACCAAGTTGCCCTCATTAGCGCACCACGCTATGGCTGGCCAGGGCCCCCTCACCGAGGAGCCCTGGGACGAGGAGGACGATCAGGAGCTGGAAATCCAAAATTGGATCCAGGAAGAGTTGTACATTCATTCGAAACTTCTTATCGCCGACGACCGAATCGTGCTCTGCGGCTCCAGTAACATCAACGACCGTAGCCAGCTTGGGTACCACGACAGCGAGCTGAGCATTGTCATGGAGGACACACGCAGGATCCCGAGTACCATGGATGGCAAGGAGTTCGAGGTGGGCTACCATGCTGCGACGCTACGCCGCTACCTGTGGCGCGAGCACCTCGGCCTGCTTCCGCCCCAGAACTTTGATGCTGCAGATGACATCAACGCCCAGCCGCCTAGCGTCGCTCCCGAAAACGATATTTACGACAAGGACGACAGCTACAAGTTTGTCGAAGATCCATTGAGCGAGGAGCTCTGGGATCTTTGGACCGGTCGCGCCACCCGGAATACGGAAATATTCCGCCACCTGTTTCATTGCGATCCAGACGATCACAGTAAGTTGCGCCTCCGCCCCACCATTCTAGATTCAGGCCCGTTTTTGGGACAACACATCTTGCGTTTGGAACATCTGAATCAGACACTGTTTTTCCTTTTCTTTTTTTTAATTGACCGCTGGACTAACCTTGCTTCTAGTTAAAACATTTGAGGACTATGACCGCTATATGCCATCTCGTGGTGTCAAGGCCGGCCACATCTTCGATCAGTTCATGCCTGCCGCTGATGCGCGAGCCAAGCTTGACGACGTCAAGGGCCACCTGGTGTGGATGCCCATGGACTTTTTGAAAAATGCTGAGATGGCGGAGAGGGGACTGCAGCTCAATTCCTGGACGGAAAGTGTGTATACGTAAAGGGGCAGCGCATGGCTGCATTTGGCAAGCCGCGCAAGCTGAGCCTTGGTCAGATACGTGGTATGCATCGTTGGGCGGAGTTTTCGGGACGGGCTGGAGCCAAGAATGTAACGCAAACTGCAGAGCTCTCATTTCATAGTAACGAACCTCTTGTTTTAAATCGCTGAGATAAAAAAGGACGCGGAAATAAACCCGCTAGAAGATGGAGGTGTGGATGAGTGACTTTGGCTGCGATATGCCGTCCCACCCTCCCGATGGCCGCAGGCGGCGGTCGTTGTGCCTCATTCGGGGCGAACGGTCTTGGTGTCGTGCGGGCGCGTGCCGCCTATTCACTCAGCCTCACATATAGTCGCAGTACGGAAATGTAAGAAACACACAGGTCGGGAGGAAAACGAGAGAAGAGAGGAGACAACAATGCAGCCGGCCGGCACTGGCCCTCTTTTTATGCTTGCTTGCGTGTCTAGGACGGACCGCCTGTCTTAGCCCATGTTTGAGGTCGCAATATAAGTGTTGCCGTTTAATAAAGGGTACAGGGCGGCGGCCCTGTGGACAGACGTAGGCTATGATTTCCTTAATTTTGTATTTCCTCCGATTATACTATCAAACAAGGTATTGCCTCCTTGCTTGATTCCAGTTGTCGCCTGTCATGTCTCGCACGTCGCCGCTCGCGCCGCTGCGTCGTATCGGAGATGACATCTACTTTTACGAGCCAGCCGGCCCGCTCGATCCGGATTGTCATGGGCCGTCTCTCATTGTCATGTTGACTTGGTTAGGAGGCGCCTCAGCCAAGAATATAGGACGGTATATCGCAGGGCATCGTGCACTGTTTCAAAATGCGGCGGTGCTGCTGGTCACGGCGCGGCTATCCGAGATTACCGTGACTCCTTTTGCACAGATGCATGCTCGGTTGAAACCCGCCAAAGATGTCATTATTCGATACATCTTGCGCGAGAAGACACACGAACATGGCACCTCGCCGTCGATCCTGTGGCACATCTTTTCCAACGGCGGGCTGAACATGGCGATCCAGCTGGCGCGCATCACCCGCAAAGAGCTCGCCGCCAGCAGCCACGACTCGCCCGCCGATCTCGACACGGCCATGGGCGGCGTCATCATGGACTGCTGCCCCGGCGACGCCTCGCTGCACCGGACCCTCAAGGCCGCGGCCTACTCGCTCCCCAATACGTGGCTCGCGCAGACCGTCGGCCGGCTGCTTCTCTTCCCCACCATTGCCGTGCTGCTCGGGGTGCAGAACTCCGGCGTCCTGGGTCGCGACGGCTCGCTCGGCGGCTTGTACCGCGGCGCGCACGATCCGGACACCTTTGGCCGCGGCGTGCGGCGCTTGTACCTGTACTCGGTGTCGGACAAGCTGGTGCCGTGGCGGTTCGTGAACCAGCACATGGCGGAGGCGCGCGAAAAGGGCTTCGCGGTGGGCGGGAGGGCGATTCCGGGCGGCGGCCACTGCGCGCTGATCAGGGGCGATGCGGGCAAGTACTGGCGCGCGGTGGAACAGTTTTGGATGGAGACGGAGAGCAAGACTGGCAGCGTGGGAACGGAAGGCGGAGGTGGAAGTGGAAGCAAGCAGGATGGAGAGATGCGAGAGATGCCGATGGCTGTTGCGATGGTACGCAGCCGCCTTTAAAGATGGGTATAATAAAATGAGCTTGGTATACTTGGTAGCGTTTGCTAGCTTTTCTGATGTTTTACGAATATATGAGACCTGATGTTAATTCTACACCTACGTTGCTTTGTTAAGTCAGTCTCAGATACTATTGATATTTAGGTAGAGCCTCTATACAGAAGGAGTTCCTTAAGTGCTAAGGGTAAAGGTACTTACTTTTATTAATATTCTTATTGCTTATTATCTAACCGTTTTAAAGCCTTGTGCTAATTTTATTTAGGCCCACAAGCCAACTCTACACAGTGGTTGTGTGGATGTTCTACGCCGTGGACCGATTCTCAGGTTCCTCGGAAAACACTATCAAGGCAGAGCCGCAAGGCGTTGGTGGGATGACCCTCTGTACAAGAATAATTGGCATGAAAGGAACCCAGAGGGGTGGTATAATCCTTACGAATAGTGTAGTATTTATTGATCACCCGTCGGCCAGCCGCCTTGCCGTACCAGTATTTGCCATCGTCGTCCCCGGCGTTGCTGTCAGAGGAACTTGCGCCTAGTTTATATGGCTTCTCAGAGGAGCGAGGTCAGCTTCTTCACCATTTAACCTTTAGTCGCATTATTCTAGAATTTGGTGAGGGGCTTATGGAATCTCAAGTGCCGTGGCCTCGGCAGCTGCATGAAGGATGAACCTACAACACCACCAATGAAGAGCGGCGCTCGATGAAGGGATAGAAGTGCGGCGTTGATAGAGCCTAGCGTCGTAGAAAACCGTTGAAATCATTCGCCTGCCGATTTGCAAAGTTGGGGTCTCCTAGGGCCGACAACAAGTTGACCTGGGTGGACAGCCTGCCAGTGGCAGTGGAGAGCACCACCACGCTAGCAGTCGGCGCTTGCAGAGTGACCAGCCATGAGGCTGGTGAGGCATCTCATTCGCTGGAGGATACACAGGAAGCTAGAGGGGAATTTTACGACTCCCGTGAATGGTTATGAACAGAGTAATAAGTGCCTCACGGAGAATGTGAGGAGGTAAGGGTCAGTCAAGTCTGGACAGGGGTACTCCGGCGCATGCTTTGTGATACTGAATATTCTTGCAACAAGTATACATTTCTGGTCACACAGATCTTGTCATAGGTGAAAGACATGTGAAGAACACCTGCAGAAGGCCTGCGTGTTTGTCAAGCTTGGAGACGAGAACGACGGCGCTCTGCTCGTTGATATGGTTAAACAAGCCAACGCAACCGTGCAAGAAGCCGGGCAGCGTAGACAGAGATGATAACTAGCGGTATGAGCAGAGTAGACGATAATTTTCACTCAGGGTTGTATAATTGTACAAGTAATCACGGCCAGGGTTTCTCTTGCCTGACATGGAAGAGCTGCCCAACTAGCACTAGTGCCGGCGGCTACAGCACCCTCGAGACTGGAGATGCTGATGTGCCCGAGGAGAGCGTCAAGGTATGATGAGAAGAAAAATGAAGAAGATGTCATTTGTAGATAGAAGGAGACGGGATAGTGCTCGTGGCGGTCATGAAAGGCTACTTGCAGAGAAATAAGAGTTGTCAAAGCAATGATAAAGATGAAGCATCTACAGCGGCCCACCGTCTAGCTACAGGCACCCGTTGGGCCTGGAAGCTGCGTCATGGCCCGCCACGAGGTGCCTGGCCCGCCCTGGAAGCGCGGGGAGCCTCCTTCAAGGTTGCCGCCCAGCAAATGCACTGGCAGCACCCACCCCGCTTCTGCGACGAGCCCAGCTTTCGTTTCTCTTTGAGAGCTACATTTACCGATTGATAGCCTTTCTCGTGCGACGCTTCTGGATCTTTTCCCTCGTTCTACTCTTCTTCTCCTTTTGTTGGCCAGCCATTTTCTTCGCCACCAAGAGACGCGTCCGCCACCCGAGCTCCCGTCGCCCTCGGAGCTGCCCTTGCGCCTGCCATCAACCCAAAGCTTCGTCACCCTACCTGCGGCCGCAGCAGCAGAAGCAGCCACATCGAGACCTGGCCGCATCATCTGCGACCGCCTGTGCGCTACGTGCCGCCCATCGCACTGCAGGAACCCAGAAGCCAATTTACGACTGACCTTGTTCGCCCCGATCCTCCCATCTCGCTGACGACGGCCCCCAAAAACAAAGTGCCCAGACGGTCGTCACCGTCTCCATCGGTGCCACATCAGCCGACGACGGGCCTACTTTACTGCTGCCTGCGACAACGTCTCGGTCTCTCGACAATCCTGAACCAAGCATTCCTCCGACCGACGAACAGCTCTTCACAATGTCCCAGTCGCCCATGATCTCGGTGCCTATCAAGGCCACCAACGAGATCGACTGGGTCGCGCCGCTCAAGAACTACATACGCAACACCTACGGAGACGACCCAGAGCGCTATGCCGAAGAGTGCGAGACGCTCAACCGTCTGCGCCAGGACATGCGCGGCGCCGGCAAGGAGAGCACATCCGGTCGGGACATGCTCTATCGCTACTATGGCCAGCTGGAGCTGCTCGATTTGAGGTTCCCCATTGACGAGCAACACATCAAGATCTCCTTCACATGGTAGCCAGCCCAGTACAAACCAGCCGAATGATACAGCCACTAACTTACACCACAGGTTCGACGCCTTCACACATAAACCCACGACGCAATACTCGCTCGCCTTTGAAAAGGCCTCGGTGATCTTCAACATTTCTGCCATCCTCTCCGCACACGCCGCCCTCCAGAACCGCGCCGACGACTCAACTCTCAAGGTTGCCTACCACTCTTTCCAAGCCGCCGCCGGCATGTTCACCTACATCAATGAGAACTTTCTCCACGCGCCGTCATTCGACCTCAGCAGAGACACTGTCAAGGCTCTAATTAATGTCATGCTCGCCCAGGCGCAAGAAATCTTCATCGAGAAGCAGTCCAAAGACAACACCAAGATTGCCCTCCGTGCCAAGCTCGCCGCACAGGCCGCATACCTCTACAACCAAGCTCTGGAGGGAGTCCAAGAAAATGTTACAAAGGCGCTGTTTGAGAAGGTGTGGCTGACAATGGTCACGATCAAGACGAGTCTGTTCACGTCAATGGCCCAATACTACCAGGGTCTTGCAGACGAACAGGCCAACCAGTATGGAATTGCCGTAGCGCGCTTCATGGCAGCCGAGGCTTTGGCGAAGGAAGCTGATAGACTCGCCAAGAACTTCCCTGCCAATGTGCCGTCGAGCTCGAACCTCAGTGCAGACTGCGGTACGCAGTTGCAAGAACTTTGCAAGCGCCATTACTCGTCCGTCCAAGACAAGCACAAGGAATCTCTCAAGGATAACGACTACATCTACCACCAAACTGTTCCCGCCGAGGCTAGTCTTCCTGCGATCGCCAAGCTGCCTGCCGCCAAACCGATTCCCGTCAGCGAACTGTACGCCGGTCAAGATATCCAGCGCATCACCGGCCCTGACCTATTCGCCAAGATTGTGCCCATGGCTGTCACAGAGTCTGCTAGTCTTTATGATGAGGAGAAGGCGAAGCTTGTCCGAGCCGAAACGGAAAAGGCCGACACAGCGAATGGCGAGATGGCGGCTAGCTTGGACTATCTGCGACTGCCCGGAGCCTTGCAAGTACTGAAAGGCGGCTTTGATCAAGATATCCCCCCAGATGAGAATTTCCGCCAGTGGTGTGAAGACATTGCCACTCACGACGACCCATCCTCCCTCTTCGAATTCCTAGGCTCAGAAAAGCGCGCTATTGTCAAGAAGCTAGAAGAGAGCTCGACAGCACTAGACAGAGAAGAAGGCGTGTGCGAAAAGATGCGATCGAAATACAACGCCGAGTGGACGCAGCAACCCAGCTCCCGCCTGACTACAACTTTACGAGGCGATATTCGAGGATACCGGGAGGCTCTCGACGAAGCTTCCCGAAGCGATGGGCAGCTGGCAGGCAAACTGCAGCAGAACGCGCCCGATTTCAACGAAATGCGCGACGCTGTTAACTCCGGTCAAGTTGACCAAATGTTTCAGAAAGCCATTTCGCACGCGCGAGCTCGCAGCAGCCAGGCCACTAGTCCAGCTGAGATTGAGCCGAATCTACTGGACGCTGACTTTGGTGAAAGTGGACCGAGTGTAATGGATCAAATAGCCATTATTGAGGATATTCTCAAGAAACTAAATCTGATCAAGCGCGAAAGGAACCAGGTGCTCAAGGATTTGAAAGAAAAGGTCCACAACGACGACATTTCTCAGGTCTTGATTCTCAACAAGAAATCAATCACCAATTACGAAAACCAGCTGTTTCAGCAAGAGCTGGAGAAATTTAGACCTCATCAGAACCGCCTCCTGCAAGCCAATCACAAGCAGTCAACTCTTATGAAGGAGTTGACTTCTACTTTCAACAGTCTCCTGCAAGATAAGAGGGTGCGGTCCGAACAGAGCAAGTATGAGACAGTCCAGCGACAACGATCGTCTGTCATCAACCGATACAAGCGCACCTACCAAGAATTTCTTGATCTATACGCTGGACTGCAGAGTGCCAAGAATTGGTATGGAGAGATGAGGGACACTGTCCAGAGCCTGGAGAAGAATGTCGAGACCTTTGTCAACAACCGCAGAGCAGAAGGCGCACAGCTGCTGGACCAGATCGAGCGAGACAAGTCATCAAACCGCAATAACCAAGCTGCGCTTGAACAGGAGCGTCTTCGCGGTTTGATGGAGCGTATGTCGATGGAAGGCACAAAATCACCGCCGCAAAAGTCGCGGCCAACTCCCACGCCTCTGTTCCAGTCTGGACAAGCGCCGCGCTACCAGCAACCAGGCAGTTATCAGGGACAGTATCAAATGCCAAACTCGCCACCAGCCCATCAGCAGACGTACGGTGGCTACTCGAGTCCGCCTCCGCCAGCCAGCACCTTCTCACAACCCACGTACAATCCCAGCCAGTACGGCGTCACGCCGGGACCTACGTCGCCGCCCCCGAACCAGACGTCCTTTGGCATGAACACGATGCGCCAGGGTCCTCAGTCACCGCCAGCTACGCAAACGTCGTTTGGGCACACCCAGCAGCCGTACCAGGGATACCACCAGCACTCGTACTCGTCGTCGCAGTCGCAGCAGCACATGCCGCTGCACACGCAGCACACACAGCATGCGCAGCACACGCAGCCAGGATACGTGCCGCCGGGCTTTGTTCCGCCGCCCCCGCCACCCGGCCCGCCGCCGCTGGGGCCGCAGCAGACTATGCATTACGCGGGCCAGGAATACGATCAGTCCGGCGGTCGTCCTCCTAGCGCGCAGGCTCGGCCTGGTCAGGGACAGCAGCCGCACGATCCGTGGGCAGGGCTGAGTGCATGGAAATAAGGGTCTTGTAAGTGGATGACAATGCAGTTAGAGATGAGGAAGCAGTTCATGCGTACATGTTGAAACAGTTTATATTTTTTTCTATTTTTTTCTCTCTATATTACGTCATTGTCCTTTTTATGCTATTCGCATTTTCTGTCCTTTTGCATATTTTCTTTTCCGCCATGTTCTAATTTTGTATGTGCATTGGGTCATCTAGTTGCATGGATAGAGAAATTCACAAGGTTTTTTTTCTTCTCACTTTATTGAGTGTAACATGACCGATTATATATACATCATTTTCTAGCACAGTATCGGCTTCTGATCTGCCGATGGCGTTTGAAATGTCTCGGGCTGATGTGCGGCGCCCGGGAGAGCGGAAGGCGAAAATGCCCGTCGGGTCGCTGATATTTAGCAGGCCCATGATTGGCAATAGCGGTAATAGCGGGACGCTCTATCCGACGGCGGGGTGACGGTAGTTATCAGTACATGGGCTGCTAAAAGAGTACAGCTTGACGGCACTTGGAACAGAGTGACTGAATTGTAGCCACTAAAAAGTATTATTAAAATAAACACGCAGTAATCAATTGGTAGAGACCATTTCTTTCGTTCGGCTAATGAGCTTGGCTGTAGTAATGTTGGCACAATTACCCCACACCGGTGCCCCAACTGCCCCCCCAATCGTCGGTTCCCCAAGTCCGCTTCGGACGCATGCGATTACGGACCGCTCTCGATTCTTTTTCGTCTGGCCCATGATTTTCCTCCTCCATTCTCCCAGATCTGTCCAAAGCACCCTATAGCTTTCCAAATTTCTCCTGCGTCTCTCAACACCGATATCATTTGTTTTTAAATTCCAATACCCATTTCCTTTTCAATTTCAGTCGATTGAGAAAGCACGACGACAGTCGCCGGCTCTTCACTATGACGCTAAAAGGTGGTGACGTCGCGCAGCACAACAGCGCCGACTCGTGCTGGGTCATTGTTCACGTACGTCGTCCAATTACCATTCTGCTGCTTTGCAGCTATCGCGCCGCATAGGGGACTAACATGGATATCCGCGACGACAGGGAAAAGCGTACGATGTGACGGAATTCCTACCCGGTTCGCCTTCCCACCGCCTCCAATGCCGAGCCCCAACTCGCTAACACGGCATTTGTACAGAACACCCTGGTGGCTCGAAAATTATTCTCAAATATGCCGTACGAGATGCTCCATGGTCGACTACGCTTTCAGGACCTCTTGCTAACGCTGTGTGTACAGGGCAAAGATGCGACGGAAGAATTCGAGCCTATCCATCCGCCCGACACCCTCGACAAGTACCTCGACCACTCCAAGCACCTCGGTCCCGTCGACATGAGCACCGTCGAAAAGGCAGCGAGCAAAGACGACGATCCAGAGGAAATTGAGCGTAAGGAGCGCGAGGAGCTTAAGCCGCTGCTGTCGCAATGCTACAATCTCCTGGACTTTGAGGCCGTCGCCCGTCGCGTCATGAAGAAGACGGCCTGGGGTTACTACTCGAGCGCTGCCGACGACGAAATTGTATGCCAACATCCCAAGTGCATCTCGCCTCACGCGCAACTACTAACTGACCCTACAGACACTACGAGAAAACCACAACGCCTTCCACCGCATCTGGTTCCGCCCGCAGATCCTCGTCGACGTCGAGAAGATTGACTTTTCCACCACGATGCTCGGCGACAAGACGTCGGTCCCGTTCTACGTCACCGCCACCGCGCTCGGCAAGCTGGGCCACCCGGAGGGTGAGGTGCTGCTCACGCGGGCGGCCAAGACGCACGACGTGATCCAGATGATCCCGACGCTGGCCTCGTGCTCGTTTGACGAGATTGTCGACGCCCGCCAGGGCGACCAGGTGCAGTGGCTGCAGCTGTACGTCAACAAGGACCGCGAAATCACGCGCAAGATTGTGCAGCACGCCGAGAAGCGCGGCTGCAAGGGCCTCTTCATCACCGTCGACGCGCCCATGCTGGGCCGCCGCGAAAAGGACATGCGCGGCAAGTTTGAGGAGCAAGGGTCCAGCGTGCAGGCCGGCCAGAAGACGGACACGAGCCAGGGCGCCGCCCGCGCCATCTCCTCCTTCATCGACCCCTCGCTCAGCTGGAAGGACATTCCCTGGTTCCAGAGCATCACGAAGATGCCCATCATCCTCAAGGGCGTGCAGCGCGTCGAGGACGTGCTCCGCGCCGCGCAGCTCGGCGTCGCCGGCGTCGTCCTCTCCAACCACGGCGGCCGCCAGCTCGACTTTGCGCCCTCGGGCGTCGAGGTGCTCGCCGAGGCCATGCCGATCCTGCGCCAGCACGGCTTCGCGGACAAGCTCGAGGTCTTTGTCGACGGCGGCGTGCGCCGCGCCAGCGACATCATCAAGTGCCTCTGCCTCGGCGCCACGGGCGTCGGCATCGGCCGCCCCTTTCTCTACGCCATGAGCGGCTACGGCCAGGACGGCGTCGAGCGCGCCATGGAGCTGCTCAAGGACGAGCTCGAGATGAACATGCGCCTCATCGGCGCTGCCACGGTCGCGGACCTCAACCCGAGCATGGTTGACACGCGCAGCTTGTTTGTCCACACGGCCACGCCAATGGACAATTTGTCGCATACCGTGTACGACCCGCTCATCTCACCACCTCAGCGACCAAAGTCGAAGCTGTGAAGGACTTTTACATGTAACATACTAAATTATAACGAATATTCATGTCGGTTTGCAGTATAGTTATTTCATTTCGACGGTGGCATACAGGTGGTACTTCTATTGGATAGAGCGAGTTTCAAAAAGAATGGCAATCTTTCATATTATATCGTCTCCATGCCTAGGTGAAGAAAAGAATACCCTAATGCGCGACCTATGTAAACAACGAATTTCCTAACGCCTAGCCAAAGTTATGAGAATGTTTGAAAAAGAGGCTATCCCAACAATATCCGCCCCCTTGTCATCATGTATACATAAAAAAAGATTCTCTTTCCATCACAGCGGCTTCATAAACTCCGCCAGCGAAATCGGCTTGCGTACCGCATTGTTCAAGCCTTCGTGGTACGTCACCCAGACCTTGCGCTTCTTCTTGGACGCCTGCGTCGAGTTGTTCTGCGAGTTGAGCTCCGCCAGCGGACGCACCTCGATGACGCGCCCGAAAAAGTCCTTTTTGACCAGCGCCGCCTGCTTGCCGCCATTCTCCTTGTCGTCGTGCGGGTGCAGGCGCGCTGCGATTTCGGCCGCGGCAGCAGCGGCTGCAGCGGCGGCGTTGGAGGAAGGTGGCGCGGAGGAGTCGGCGCCGGCTTGGAAGCGCGCCTGGCGGGCGAGTCCTTCGCGCAGGGCGACGGTGCGGCGTAGTTCCTGATCAAGAACCTGTCGGACGGCGTAGCGCGTGGGTGCCTGCGAGGAAAGGAGCATGGCACCCGTTTCAAAGTTGGAGAGGGCGTCAATGTCACTGGGTATCCGTGTTAGTGGTTGCATTCAATTATCAGGAAAGAGAAAACGCTTACGGTTCCATACGATATACGTATTGGGGTGCACGGCTCGACATGGTGTCGCCTTCAATCTTGCCCTTGACCAGCTCGATGCCAACCTCGGCGAGCACCTCCGAGGCGCGCTTCACCATCAGCCGCTCGCTCTCCTTGCGCACGCTCGCCGTCGCGCCCTCGCTGCCGCCAATCAGCACCGGCTTCACGTCGGGCGAGATCATGCGCGCCAGGTACGGCAGGAAATCCGTGGCCATGTCCTCGGCGCTGCGGAACGAGCGCATCAGCGACGCCGGCAGCTGGCTCTGCATGGCCTGCAGGGCCGAGCGGTTGTGCTTCTCGGCCTCGTTGGCCTGGTAGTCGGCGCGCGGGCCGGAAAATGGCATCGGTGGACCGGCGTCGGCGTCGGCGGCTTCGGCACCCCAGCGCCCGCCGCCGGTGTTGGTGGTGGCAATGTAGTGGCGCTTGGGGGATGCAAAGAGGTGGTGGCAGGCCAGGACTGGCTGCGACAGGTAAGGCCCGAGTTCCCAGTCCTGGCTGGCAAAGAGTCGCGACTGACAAGCATCGTGGAAGTACAGCCAGTCGTAGGCTTGATTCGGTTTGCTGAGGTATAAGTCGTCATTGTATTCGCGATTGGGGTACTCGGCCATAATCTCCGTCATGATGTAGCTAATTTCACCGCTTGTTTCGACCATCTGCCTAAGACGGTCCATGCCATACCTTTTGACTTGCTCATTGAAACCCAATTCGGTCTTGGGCTGCTCATGCTGCGTCTTTGTGGACATGGACAGATCCATGGCCTGTTTGGGAAAGCCACCACCTTCTTGGAACAGACGGCTTACAATATCTTTGACGTTGCCGCGACCAAGTCCCCTGGCTCCCGCTGCGCCGCTGGAGAGGTCACCGAGAATGTGTGATTCAATCCATTGTTTTGTCAGCCGCTGCGCTGGGCCCGCGAGTGAAGCAGACCGGAACTTTGCCGCCGCCCACTCACCCACCACCATGACACCGCGAAGATCGCCTTCCACGGTGCTTTCAGCACCACGTTTTGCATCAATGCCACTAGTCATGCCCCATGCCGCTTCACAAAGCTTTCTTGAGGCATCCTTGTCGCAGGGAATGCCCTCCTTTTCAAACACAGATTTGAGTCGATGGACGACAGCATCGATGGAAGGGCGTCCAACGTGGATGATTTCGGCAAGGTTCGACTGTCGCAGCGGTCGGAGAGACGGGTGGTAGACGTCATTGCAGATGAGCATCAGCGGCCGCATAAGGCGAAAGTCGTCGCCCTTCTTCTTTCGCGAGTTCTCATACGAACTCACACTAGGCGCGCTGTTCTTTTGGTCTATCAGCACCAGGTCAATCAGCGCCTTGATGAAGCCACCCTCGCCAGAGCCTCCAGAGCCTGACACAACGCCGTCCACCTCGTCGACAATAACGCAGACAGGTTTTGCCGTCTTTGTGTTGCCCTCACCGTCTTTACGGTTTGCAACATTTTTGACATTTTCGGTTCCCAAACTCGTGCGGATGCGATTTTTGACCACGTCGCGACTGCGATCATCACTAGCGTTGACTTCCAAGACTTCATAGCCAGCTTGTCTCGCACAAACGTGTGCGAGCGTGGTCTTACCCAACCCGGGAGGACCCGTCAGAAGAAGAATTTTTCGGTGTGGTTTCTCTTCCTCTGCCTGCAGCTTGGAGCCTGGACGCCGGACGACACCAGATCTGCTCACGCCGGGAAACACAATAGGGTCCCAGCGCTTCAGCCATCGAAGTACCACGCGATTGGTACCGTCGTCGCCGCACAAATCCATGAAGCTTCTTGCACGGTACTTCTCAGTCCATAGCAGTACTTTCTTGGTCTTCTTTCCGGAGCGCGTAGTTTCGGGTTGTTCGGTGGTGGGCCGGGGCACATCTGATGCGGCCTGCGTCTCGCTTGAGCGCTCAGCCAGCTCCTTTTTGGCATTGCTCATGAGTTCGTGAATGTCAATGCCGTAATAACTGCGCTTGGCACGGCCTTCTTTCGTTTTAGATCGTGCTGCCACGATCTGGTCGTAGGAGACAGCGGCGCTGACCTGTCGTTGCTTGATCGAATATCCCTTGCCATCGCATGTCTTGATGTCGTATTTTGTAGGCCGCAGGCTCGCGAATAGCGATCCGGAAAAGACGGGCAGCGCACTAGCGCTGGCTTGTGTATTATTGGTCTCGGTTCCCTTGGGCGTCTCTATCTCATCTGGTTCGGCCGTCTCGATTCTGGTTGGCACTATTTCTGGTGGCACGGCAAACTGAGGTTCGCTATTCTCGTTAGATTGCGCCAGCATGGGTCGCTTAGCGGGAGATTCGGTTCCTGAATCGGCTTCGTCGTCGGCAGAATCTTCGTCATCGTCCATGAATGGGCCCTTGACACGGGCTTTGGGCTTGGGTGCAGGCTTCGGCTCGGTATCATGGAGCTTGTCGCGCTTCAACGACGGCTGCGCCATAGGTTGGGGAACTGGAACGGGAGATGTCGTTGAGAGCATTTTTCACAGCAGTGTGGCTCATTTGAGCAGTTCTGGTGTATACAACGCAGTTTTGTTGCCAGGTGAGCCTCAATGGAAATTGTGTTTCGATAACGTGGTGTCGTAACGTACAGTGGCCGAGTTTGGGTGGCCACAGATCGCGTCGCAGCGACGCGTCTTAGGTAGACAAGACCCGCGTTTAGTGGCTCCCCACACCTTGTAAGGCACTTCAAGGTGAGCGAAATGGACAACAGAGTACGGATACATATTTGAAGATGTTGCTACTGTCGTTACTAGATTAGTCATTGAAACTGTAATAATTTCTTGTTTTCGGTATGCACGGCAGCTTCTATCAGATTAGATGGCCACAGTAATAACGGTTCGCATAGGTTCAACACTGGCTATATCAGCGATTTTGGCACGGCTGAAATTTCCACTGCTTTTGGCAAGATCTGTACTTACACACAGGTACGTCTTTTGTATATATTTGCATGAGGTGATCGTCCAGCGAGGAACGCTGCTCACTGCATGGTTACCTCTGTGGGCCATTTCAGTCTTAGTTGGAGCATGTGCTTGTGTAGTCGTGCTCAACACTCACCAGTCCCTTATCACGAAAAGGGCAAAAAAAAAAAAACTGAGGATTATTAATTACGCTGGTGAACTATTTTACTGTTTTTATTCCATCATTTTAATCATCACATATCCATTATAGGCTCGTCATATCGACTCGGTCGCATTGCGGCCAGTGTGCATGTCGGAAAAACTACGGCCGAACGGAGCTCCTCTCAAAAAAATTGGCTCCTCGGTGCTCCTGAACACACGACACTGCTTCATCGAACCAAGAAGGGTCAGCGCGACGTCCAACCGCAGACAAAATGCGCAAACCAGCCAGATTTTTCAGTCTGGCTAAGCCTGTACGTAAATTTCCATCATACTGCCATGCTCTGCATGGGGCGTCGCTTTTCAATTGATTCGACGAGGCTTGCGTCAACATAGCTAACGATTCTGCGCCTGATAGAAACTGCGCCAATCATGGAACAAGTATAACATGTACAACATTTACCGAAAAGCCGGTCAGGAACCCATCATCAGAGGCACTCCGACTTTCTTCCAGCAGAAATGGGCCGCCAAATCGAAAACCCGCGCGTACCACGGCGAGCACATCCCCGAAAAGAAATGGGTGCGCCTCTTCTCACCGCGCCTCATGTCGGCAGTCGACATGCCTCCCGAGTATCTCGCCGCGCACGATGGCTCTGAGCAGGCGGCTGGCCGTGGCTCAGGGTTGAGCAACTCCGACATCAACGCAGCTAAATATTCTCGCGTACCGGAAATCAACCACGGAAACCGGGAATCCAGAACACCAAACGAGCTCATCTCCAAACCCCTTGCAGAAATGACGCCTTACATGCAAATGACATTTGCCCCTCTGGAGAGAAGGCTAGACACGGCCATCTTCCGCGCCATGTTTGCGACCAGTGTCCGTCAGGCCCGTCAATTTGTGCTGCACGGCGCCGTCAAGGTCAATGGCAAAAAGGTACGCTCTCTTGCTCTTCGTGTCTCGCGGAAATCAGATCTAACAAAATTTGCGTAGCTGCTGCATCCTTCTTATCAACTGAATCCCGGCGATATGTTCCAAGTCGACGTTGAAAAGGTCATGTACGCCACTGGTGTGCAAAAGCCCCAGCATTACTGGCCAGGTTTGGATGTCAGACTCGCATACAGGGAAAAGATATCTGCGGAGCGACACCTTCGTGCGTGGAAAAACATCGACAGTACTGCATCGGAAAGCAAAGACAAGGGCGAAACTACGGCCAAAAATGCTACAGAAGAGGTCGCTGAAGGCGAGGCTACCGAAGGCGATGCGGTCGAGGGCAAAACGGCGCTTCCAGAACTCTCCGAAGAAGCTCATCAGCGATGGCAGTACGGTGAACTCCGCGGATTTCTGAGACGCTGCAAGGCTCTGTTGAAGTCGGAGGCCAAGACACTCTCTGCCAAGGAGAAGATGAATCTGCGTATGCTTCGAGCAGATGCGAAGCGACTGTTGTCGCGTCCTAAGGACAGCGAGCTGGATATTTCTGAGATGATGGATGAGCTTCAGCTTGCTATCAAGAATCACGAGGTTCTGACCAAGTCCTCGCCGGAGGCTGGTGCCAAGACTAGTGAGACAGCCGAGAAGCAGGAGTTCAGCCGTGAAAAGCAATATAAGCAAACCCTGGACGGTCTGTCAGAGGAGCAGAAGGACCAAGTCAAGGAGATTGTAAAAGATCACCGGCTGTCCAACGACGAGATGCGCAAGCTCAGAGCGTTGATGCTGGCTGACGCGCAGAATCCTGTCGACGAGACAAAGCCGTACGCAACGCCGTGGGCACCTCGGCCGTTCATGGCGGCGTTTGCCTATATCCCGAGGTACCTCGAGGTCAACCACAACATCTGCGCGGCCGTCTATCTACGCCACCCGGTAGCAAGAAAGGGGCACGCGGAGGTGCCTACGCCGTTCGGCTACCTGACGAACCAGCTGGCTCACAACTGGTACCTGCAGCGCGGTTAAGCGGATATGCAGCGATCCGTGTGCGGTATGCGAACGGGTGCCGGAGGGGCTTGAGATGTGGACTGGCTGTGGAGGTGCCGGACAGGGGACGATATGCATGTAGACTAGATCGGCCGATCGAGAGGCGGCCTTGTATTGGATGGGCTATTGTACTATATATACACAAAGCACTGTATTTTTTTTCTCTTACCATGATTCTTCTCCAATCCCGTGCGTGCTGTAGCGCCTGACGTGGTCTCTGGTGTTGTTCACCTGGGCGTATTATTGGACCCAGGACGGGGGGGCAAAGGAATCGACAGACATGATGATGTTTCCAGTGTTGCAGCAATAGTTTTTGTTCCTGGCTACCCATATAATCCGGAACTGAAGACAGCCAACAGCAGCAATGCAGCACGTAAAAGCAGCGTACACTAACAAACTAATAGACTTGGCAGAATCCGCTCTTCGGTCGCTGACTGGTGTCCTGAATGGCCCGTCTGCATTCATAACTAGCGCAGGCGAAAAAGGGGCAGGAATTTTTCTCCTGCGACCTTGCAGCCCATGCAAGGCAATCCCACGCAAACTAGCAGGTATTTTTAGCGGCGACGTGGGATTGATTATTGGGGCGGATGAGAGGCACCTGAAGAGGCGGGAACGCTAGGGTCCGGTGCAAGCTGCGACAGTGCCAAACAACGTGAGCTTTTCGGTCTTTTTGAAATGCTCAACTCTGTGCCCCTGTAATAGAAGCTGTCAGTTTACTGCCAAGTGCTTGAAGAGAGAGCCTTGCGCGTTGGTAGCGGCAGCACGACCAGACACCACCACGACTTACCGTCGCGACCCGCACCACCATAGTTCTCTCTTGCATATACATCGCCCCCCGGTTCCCTGGGATTGCCAGTGCTGCACCCCCTCAACGCTTCTATCTATTACCCATTCTTTCATCTTTATCCCCAACTGCCTCTTCTCGCCTGCTTTCTCTTCCAGCATCCTCTCAACTCCCGGCCGAATCTAATTCGCCGTCGTCCGGGCCGCGCACAGAGAAGCCGCGAGTCAGAATGGTCACTGCTCGCCAACGCAGCATTTCAACATCATCTCACGCCCTGCTAGCAGGCCGCTGCTTTTTTCCTCGAGCTCACCATTGAACGCTTAGCAAACCATCGCTGCCTTTTCCTTCACCCACCAGCTGCAACGACAGAGGTTTTAGCCTTTGCCTGGCTGTCCTGTCGACACTCGTCCCCCACATTGGCGAGCCTATGATATAGTGTGGGCCTGGGCCGTTCCCTCGCATCACCAGTCCAGACCACGCCAGAAACCTTCTTCTCGGCAACTCTGTTGCAGTCGAACGAGGCGGCCGACAAACTGACGACTGGCGCAACATAAATCATCACCCGCCGAAGCATCTCCAACCGAATCTCTCAGCCCCAGCATCTACGCCCTCGCCTCCGCCCGCGTTCCTTCTTCCCGACTGTGCCGATCGCGTGCATGCTGCGATCATGGAGGCGCCTCCAGAAATCTACGCCGACCAGCACGATGGTTCCACTGCAGGCGACCCCGGTCCAGCTCTCAAGAAGAAGAAATCGCGCCGCACCACCGAAGCCTCCAACCAAAAGCGAAAATGCATCAGCACCGCCTGCATAGCCTGCCGGAAGCGCAAGTCCAAGTGCGATGGCGCCGTCCCCAGCTGTGCGGCTTGCGCGAGCGTCTATGGCACCGAGTGCATCTACGATCCCAACTCCGATCACCGTCGCAAGGGCGTCTACCGCGAAAAGACGGACGGCATGAAGGCTGACGATGCCACCCTCAAAATTCTCGTCGAGGCTATACTCAATGCCAGCGAAGACGATGTCGACGACGTGGTGCACCGCATACGCAACTGCGACAGCCTCGATAATCTAGCTCAGCAAATACTCAGAGACGGCCCAGACTTTGGCGGATCCAGCGCTGAACACAGCAGTGACGAAAACTGGTCTAGCCAAATCAACGGAGAGCGCGATCTCGCGGGCAAAATGGGTGAGCTGCGTGTAGAGAATGGCACTGTGCGCTTCATCGGCGGTACTTCCCATCTCATCTACCTCGGTGGCTCATCAGCCAGCTACGAAGCTGAGCAGAATGCTGGAAATAACCTGTCGGCGATGAATCCCGTTACCAGTTGGACCGAGGTGACCGCCGATATCGGCTTAATCACGCACCTTCTCAACATGTACTTCACATACCACTATCCATACTTTACGACTCTCTCTCGCCGAATGTTTTGGCGCGATTTTTCCAAAGGCAAAGGTATCGTGGGCCAAAACTCATCCCACTGCTCCTCGCTGTTAGTCAATGCGATGTTGGCGCTTGGCTGCCATTTTACCGACGTGGCTGGGGCCTACAGCAATCCTGGCGATAACCGATCAAAGGGTGATCACTTTTTTGCGGAGGCCAAGCGCCTCATTATGGAAGGCGACGAATTCGAGCGACCCCGCCTTGTCACAGTTCAAGCACTGGCCCTCATGTCTGTGCGCGAGGCCGGGTGTGCCCGGGAAGCCACAGGCTGGGTGTACAGTGGCATGAGCTTTAGAATGGCTCAGGACATTGGCCTTAATCTCGAAATTAACCCAAACGACAAGAAGGTTATGACCGACGAAGAGATTGATGCCCGCCGAATCACTTTTTGGGGCTGCTTCAATTTCGACAAGTGCTGGTCCAACTACCTTGGTCGCCTACCGCAGCTGCCGAAGTCTACATTTACGGTCGACAAATTTGACGTATTTCCTGACGAGGATGCTTCGCCATGGATGCCGCTTACTGACAAGGGATTCGATGAATCGGCGAAGCAGCCGTCGAGGACCCGTGCTGCTGCGCTCCATCTGTCGAGTCTCTGTGAAATTAGCAGTGATCTCCTACTGTTCTTCTATCATCCCAACCACATTCGCCGATCGACAGGTAAAACAGTCGAGCTGAAAAAGCTAAGCGAGCTGCATAAGAGACTGGAAGAGTGGCGTAAAAACTTACCGAAAGAATTTGAAGCGGGAGACGGCCAGCTCCCCAATGTGATCCTCATGCAGTAAGTCATACCATGTTTCGACTATATGCACTGCTCGACAACTGACACTCGTGTAGCATGTTTTTCCATCTGCAGTTCATTCACCTTTTTAGACCGTTCCTCAAGTACGCGCCCAACGCTTCGCCCCTCCCGTCGCACATTTCTCCTAGAAGAATCTGTACCTCCAACGCCGGTGCCATCTCCAAGCTCATGCGACTCTACAAGAAGAACTGGAATCTGCGCCAAATATGCAATATTGCTGTATACATGACACACAGTGCCTGTACAATCCACTTGTTGAACCTGCCGGAGAAGACTGCGAAGAGGGACTTCATCCATGGCGTAAAGCACCTGGAAGAGATTTCAGAGGACTGGCTATGTGCACGACGGACTCTGAGTATCCTCAGTGTTCTGGCCAGAAAGTGGAACTGTACTTTGCCAGAAGACGCTGTACAAATCCTGCAGCGAGCCGATGAGGTGTACGGCTACTACAGCACCTCGGAAGTCCCGTCGCCCAGATCCAGCGCTGGACTCTCGCCCCAAGCCCCTGTGGATGATGCTGGTACACAAGCGCATATGCAAGCAGCGCACTTCCAGCAGCATCCCAGCCCCGGCAGAGTGCAGTTTGCTCAGTCGTCCATGACACAAGCCGCTGGGCACCAGGCATCCATCAGCGCAAGGCTCGACATGAACAAGCCCATTACGCCGCAACGACAGAATCAACCCCAGAGAGATCTCGGCGTCAAGACGCAGCACATTAGCTACGCGCCAGGGACGATGGACAGCTGGGGTCAGCCGGCCATGGCGCCGTCTCCCACTGCTGGCGGGTACCCGGCCACCTCCGCTGGGGGTCTGACTTCGAACCCGGAGGCCATCCAGGACTTTGCCGGGTCCCGCATCGCTCCCAGCGGTGCTTCCACTGGACAGGGTGCCGGTCTGAACAACAACCAGTGGATCCTGAACGACAGTGCCAAGTGGCAGCACAATTTCAATGGTTGGGATTTGGGCCAGCCGCTGCCCGGCGCCATGCAGTTTGCCTTTCCGTCGCAGACCTCCATGCCGCTGAACACAAACCCCGCCGTCGCCGCAGTCGCGGCTGCCAACATGCAAACCATGGGTCACCAGCCATCCGGTCTAGAGACGTTCGATGCGTCGATGCACGACGCGAGATGGCTACCGAACCTCGAATAAACGGCTGGCCGTTTTCGGAGCGGGGCCAAGTAAAAACTTGATACAATTCGGTAATATAAAACAGGATACTCTTTTTTGTGTGGCCATTTCATTTTTGCATTTGTTTCGGTTCTTCCCGCTTTTGCAAGAAGGCGAGAGGAATCTATACTGTATATAACGAAGGCGTTTTTACCCTCAATGCAGCCTTGGCCTTGAGAACTTTACGATACTATAATGATAAAACTATACTATTCAATTTATAAAAGATCTGCAATGTGATCTGAGCGATTTTCCCGCTTGTTTTTGTCTTCTCCCCATCTACCCGCTGGGTTCTGTGAACCGGCGGAGGCTGTAGCTATCCGTGAGCTTTGTCGTCTTACAAGTTCCTCCCGTCGTTGCACCTGACACCCGGTGACATGTATGACAATGGGATCTCAGGACATGGGCGAACTATCCTGCCTCCCGCCTTCTCCGACGATCATTTCTTCCCGTACATTGATCGATCTTTCGATAACATTTTCACTTTTAACCCAGTTCACGACGAAGAAGTGAGGATGTAAAGTCGACAAGTACGGTAACACCAAGTTATCCCAAGTTGCTGCCTATCTCTTCCCCCCCTTCGGCAGTTGCAGCAGCCAGAGAGAGAGAAAGGGTGCGCTGTCAGCGCCGTGTCCCCTCTGCACGACCCGGGCAGTGAACAACAATACGGAAAGAAAAGAAGGAAGGGAGGAGGGTGGCTGTTGAGAGAGCAAGGTCTGGGGGTGACAGACGAGTTGTGTGTGGTACACAAGCTGCAGAAAGCCGCTTACAGCTCGCAGGGATGGGACTCTCGGCATGCTTCCGGACGAGAAAGGACTGCATAACTGAAACGCGTAAGATTTTTTTCTTCTTTCTTTCTGCTAGCTCCTATCGTAGAAGGAGGTGCAGTGTGTGTATGTGGTGTGTGTGTACCTTATGTAGAGGCGTATGAGTGTCACGAAATGTTTGCGCGCCGGCGTGGGCATTCATGCCCAAAGAGCCCGTTCTTTGGCGGCACAGCTCTCGCAGCCAGTCCTTTTCAACTAATTGCTAAAGACACTCTGTAGAAGCAAAGGGATGTCCTTTGTCGTGTGTATGGCAAAGAGGCGTATATGGTGATGCTGGTTTCAGTGTGTTGCAGGCAAAGCCGCGGCCTCTCGTTGGCATCTTGACAGTCAATCACATCCGACTTTTGTCGTTTCTGCAGAGCAAAGAGAAAGGAAAATGACGAGTAAAAACTGATAGCGTCGCAAGATTTGCCTTTATCGTAAAGGATGTGCGCAAATCCATCCTGTCGTGCTTCCCCTCCCGTCGCTTCTGCTTTCCTATGGTTTTGGTTTTCCCCCTCCTTTGAATGTAAGTGAATCACGAACACTTTGTAGAGGACACACACACACACCACGCACACACACCACACACACCGATCTTTGCACCGCGTGTTTTGTGTTTCCCAATAAATGAGGCCATTTGACCAAATATTGGACACGAGTCGGTGAGGACTTTTCCGTTTTATTGTATTGATTTTTTTATTCTTCTTCCAGCGTCTTGATACCATCGTCTGCGAATCACTGTCCTTTTTGGTTGCACCGGTTTCTTTCTTCATTTCAGTTTAGGTATTTATACTGGCGAAGCCACGGTCTTTTCCATGTCTTGATTCATCGTTGCTCCCATCATCTTCACACTTCTCCTGCAAAAAGCACATATTCCTCGAGAAACTCGCACATTGACAAACGACGCTGAACACTTCTCCCTTTCACAGCGTATTACACTTGTCACTCCTCTCGTCGCTCTGTGCTATTTTGCAGCATTTCTATCAGTGATTCGTGGCTACACACTTGCTCTTCAAGGCCCGATTACACTCATCACACCTTGCTTTCCCTCCCTTCTCCCTCTCTCTCTCTCTCCCTTTTTAACCAGTATCTCACACATCGAGCCAACTCATAAGAAATGGCTCCCCGAACATCCGTCAATACCCACTCCAACATCCGCACCAACAATCGCAACACCACAACCACCGGTAACAGCGACAACTTCGTCCCGCTACATCTCCCCAACGTAGCGTACACTCCTGCGCAGAACTGCAACGGCAACAACAACAACAGCCTCGGCCTAAACGGCAACAGCAAGAGGCCGCTGGTGGAGGAGTTTGACACAAACGCCGAGTACCTCGACGGTACCCAGAGAGTGCCCCCCGGCGAGCGCGGCTTCGCGACCGAAACACAACTACACCACAGCCAGGTGTGGCAGTCGCCGCCGCAGTCCCAGTTCCAGTCGCAGTCGCAGCTGCAGCATCCCCCACAACAACAGATCGATCCACAATACCAGCCGTCGCCGTTTCTCTCGCAGCAGTTCCAGCAGCAAGGAGACGACCTCAGCGGTGTCGTAGACGACTCGTTCTTTGATCCGTCGGGCTTTCTGCCGCCGTGTCAGTCGGGGCTTCTGCCGGAGCAACTAGACGAGGAGCAGCAGCAGCAGCAGCAGTTCGTGTCTCCGCCGTTGACGAGCCAGCAGCTATACGACCTGCAGCAGGCATACATCCAGCAGCAGTTATACGCCCAGCAGCAGGCATATAACCAGCAGCAGGCATATAACCAGCAGCAGGCATACTGTCAGCCGCAGACATACGGCCAGCCGCTGTTGACGCCCGAGACGCTGCCGCTAGACTTGAACTTTGGGTGCATCATGCCGTCCAACTCTCTGCCTTCGTCGCCGAGCTTCTCTGTGGAGCAGCGGGACATTGCGGCGCCTGAATCCGTGTTGCGTTCTCCTCCCGCCCATATATGCCGCTATCTTCTTTCTCCTCCTCCTCCTCCTCCTCCTCCTCACGCCCCTGTACATCGTTCTCCTCCTCTTCCTCTTCCTCCTCCTGCTGTTCCTACAGCTCCCTCGCCCGCGCAGCAGCATCCGCCGCCGCAGGGGCCTCGACAGCCCCTGCCCTCCAGCCAGTACTGTCCCCGTCCCGCTCGTCCCCCCATGACGAGCGCCACCGGTGCTGCCGCGCTCTCCAAGGCGCCCTACGCCCCCTCCACCTCTGTTCCCTTTCCGTCGTCCTCTTCCTCTGGTGCCGTCGCCGGCGCCTCCCCCTCCGCGTCCTCATCCTCCGCCTCCGCCGCCACCACCAATTACACCTTCCCGGCGGCGCACACCGTGCTGCGCTTCGGCGGGTACACGCTCGAGGAGGCGGGCATCGTGCTCCCCGAGGGCCTGTCCGCCGAAGAGCGCGCGCGCCGGATGCAGCTCCTCGCGGCGGAGCTGCACCACGAGGCGCTGCACCCGCCCGTGCTGCCGCCGTCGCGGGTGCCCGACCTGCCGGACAAGCCGCCGCCGGCGCGCATCCCCGAGATCCCGCCGGGTCTGACGCCCGAGGAGCGCGAGGCGATCGAGGCCGAGATTTGCGCCATCATGGCCGACCAG
This sequence comes from Paracorniculantispora psalliotae, assembly GCA_002796755.1. Taxonomy (NCBI): domain Eukaryota; kingdom Fungi; phylum Ascomycota; class Sordariomycetes; order Hypocreales; family Cordycipitaceae; genus Paracorniculantispora; species Paracorniculantispora psalliotae. The sequence goes on along the minus strand of PHFE01000028.1, from coordinate 694,551 downwards.
AAAAAGTCGGACCAGGGGCGCAACAACCTGGCGGCCAAGAAGTCGCGCCTGCTGCGCATCGAGTCCCTCGACAACACGCGCCTCCAGCTCCACGCGAAAGCGGCCGAGTGCGCGTGGCTCCGGCTCCGGATGATTGCGCTGATGGGCGAGCGCGCGCTCGGCGACGGCGGCGCGGACAACGGCCGCCTGCTGCCGAGCGCGGCCTGGGGCGGCTCCGACTACGTCTACCGCAAGCTGAAGCGGAAGATTAGCCTGACCGCAGACTTCGGAGCAAGTCGGCGGGTTGCGTCCTTGTTGACGGACGACGATGACGACGACGACGACGACGGGGTGATGCGGGTGGGTAATGAGGCGGCGGCAGTGGAGGAGGAGGAGGAGGAAGAAGAGGAGGTGGTGGACGTGGATGTGGAGGGCGTGGTGCCGAACCGGGTCAAGGACGCCATCACGGAAGAGGTGCGCGCGCGCGTGGAGGCGCACACGGAGCGCGTCAATGAGCAGAAGAAGACGACGAGCAAGGCCAAGGCGGACGGGGCGCAGACGGCCAAGCCCAAGACGACGCCGAAGCAGCCCCGGCGCAGCTCCAAGGGCGGCAAGCGATGATTTTTGCTGCTGCGCTGTGAGTTTCTCTTCTTCTGCGGGTGGTTTCCGTGATGGCGGGTAGAGGAGATCGGAGAATGACTCGATGTTGGGACTCGGTTGCTGTTGTTGGGTGGTGTTTGAAAAGTTCCAAGGACTTGTGTTGTTGTTCTCTCCCCTTGATCTTGGAAGTCTTGTGGTTCTCTTTTTTGGATTATTTCCTTGGTGTGTATATATATCTGGGTATATTAACGGAGCGGTGTCTTTCTGGTGGAATTATGTCGCGAATTCATGTCTTTTTCGTTCTTCTTTCTTACATTGGCGACTTCTTGCCTGCATTGGTGTTCACTAACGGGCCAGTATGTTTACTGTTTTGGTCATAATTGATCTTCTTTTTTATAGCTCTATCTGTACCGCATGGCATAGCCTTGGCTTTTCACATTTGCTTCTTATTATCACTTCGAAAAATGTATTGCTAGCTGTCAGCTCTTGATGAATACAAATATATTTGAACCCAGAATTGAACACCAAAGAATATCGAGCTAATCGAAGGCGAATGTTTTACAATATCAACTACCAGCTCTTAACGAATACAAATGTATTTGAACCAAAAAATAAAAAAGAATCGAGCCATTCGACTGCTATGCAATGCTAACTGTTGTACTTGTAAAAAAAATCATCATCTCAACTCGCTCATCTCCAGCAGCTACATCATGCTGGTTTCAGGCCTTTCATTTGCTAATTACAATCCACACATATTTCGAACCGGTTTGCCAACTTCAAAAAATCATCGCCGCGCGTGCACAAGACGGCCCTTGACCCAGACCTTTTTGGTGTTGCGGTCGTCGCCGTTGTACAGCCACTTGGCCATCATCTCCTCCCACGACTCCCAGCCAAAGATGTCGACATTGCCCTCGTCGCAGCCATTAACTGCGGGGACCATGCCGGCCGCCTCGACTGTCGCGCCGCCGCCCGCGCCATTCGCCGTGTACTCCTCGCCCGCTCGCAGGCCAGAGTCCGCCACGCGGCCAAGCCCGATGAGCTGGGCATCCCAGTCTTTACCCACCTCGAACCCGCCGATGCGGTCCTCGAGGCCGAGGCACAGGGCGCCGCCGCGCGTCGCCAGGTACAGCACCTCTTCGACCGTCAGCTTGCAGCGCTCCTTCTCGTCGACGTCGCCGACGTGGACGGCGACGTGGCGGCTGACGAGCGACGCCTGGCGCGCCGCCTCGAGGATGGACGGCGAGTAGCCGCCGGAGACGTCGGTGCCGAGGCCGACCTCGATGCCTTTTTGCCACATCCAGCGCACGCGTGCCGTACCACTCGTCAGCGACGAGTTGCTGCATGGGCAGTGCGAGATCTTGCTCTTGCGGAGCGCAATCAGGCTGCCCTCCTCCTCGGTGAGATGCACCGCATGGGCGAGCACCATTTTCGGCGTCAGCAAGCCGTGGCAGTCGTACACTTTCGCGTACGAGCCGGCCTCGGGGAACAGCTCGCTGACGAGCTGCACCTCGCCCGCGTTCTCGGAGATGTGCGTCTGCGCCAGGTAGCCGCCCTCGCGCTGCAGCTTGGCGAGCGCGCGCATGCCCTCGGCGGTGCAGGAGGGCGCGAAGCGCGGGGTCAGAATGGGCGCGACGAGGTCAAACTTGGGGTCGACGGCGCGGATGTGCGCAATGGTCTGCTCGGTGGCGGCGATGGAGGCCTCGGTGGACTCGTCGCGGTAGTAGTCCGGGTTGATGCCGGGGCGGTCCATGCAGACGCGGCCGACAAAGGCGCGCTGGCCGACGGCGAGGCACAGGTCGGCGAGCAGGTTGGTGGCGGCGACGTCAATGGTGGCGTAGTAGGCGGCGGTGGTGGTGCCGTGGGCGAGGGTGCGGCGGACGACGGCAGTGTAGACCTTGCGGGCCTTGGCGAGGTCCTTGAGACTGGCCTCCATGGGGAAGGTGTGCTTCTCGAGCCAGTCGAGGAGCGTGGTCTTGCCAAAGATGCCGGCGTTGGGGTACTGGGGGGCATGGATGTGCGTGTCTAGGAGGTGGGTTAGCGATGCATAAGCATGTATAGCGTCTGTTGGTTTACATACCAATAAAACCGGGAAAGAAGAACTGCGCCTCCTGGGTCGTGTAAATGTCGACGTCGTCGGCGCTCCAGCCCAGCTTGGCCAGGACCTGGGCCTGCGCTTCCTCTACGCTGGCGCAGTCCCGCTCCACGGCGGCAATCTTGCCGTTCGCGTCGACGGCCACGGCGCCATTGTGCACAATGTCGAGCTCGCGGCGCGTCTTGCTGTGGACGAAAGTGCCGAGCAGCAGCTGGTTCCTCTGCGGGCCAACACGCATCTTGGACAGGGTTGTGTGGTGTGTTGGTGCGTTGGTGTGGTGTGGCGGGAAAACCGATGCGGCGATCACCGTTTTTGGTTGGTGTTGACAGTGTCCGATGGCGCTAATGCAAAAAAAAGGATCGCTTTGTTTCCTGCGCCTTTTGATCCTTGCTGTGGATAAAGGCTTGGCTTCTAGAAGGAAAATGGAATGAAAAGAAGTATGGGAATGATGTGCTCGGTCAAAAGGCTTCGTGTCACCACGATCTGTGTCCGTTTGATGAGTGATGTGAGGAGAAGAGAGATCCGGCAAGGTCGGGTGGAATTTATATAAATGGTTCTCTTGCAAGAGCCGAGGACGCAGGGGCCTTTGTTTTCGGACAAATACGAGCCACTGTCTTTCAAAAGTGATGCGAATGTGAATGACTGGCGATGCAGAAAAGTGAAAGTCTTGGGTGGGCGAAGGAGAAAAAAAGTCACAAGGTGGTCTTTGTCCGACGCTGTGTCGCCTCAGAGGGGGTTCCTGAAGTGGGCAGCTCAGCTGGGCAAACAGAAAGTGTCCAAGTGTCGCGGGCGGTGCAAGGAGAAGCCTGTCAAAAGATCAAAAGTCCCAAAACTTCATCTCCATTCGAGAAACTATGATTCGGGGACCAGAATACACTTATACTTTTTTTTTTATCCGAGCCCGGTAGCGTGCAGCCGAAACTGTGGACTCGCCAGGCACGCCGTCGCCCGGAGCCGTCCGCCGCCCGCGCGGCCGGCTTCACCACCACCACCAACCAACCAAACCAGTCTGGATCGACAGACGCCTACTCTCTCCAGTGACATGCCCTCAATCCACCTCTTCTTCTCCAACTGCTTGTCCTACCCCGGATGTCCTCTCCGTCTATTCCCCGTCCGACAAATTGCTCATTCTCGTCCTACCCCGCGTCACCTCTTGGCAGCACTTTAATCTCAATCTCTTGGCCCATGTGAGCCACGCATCATTGCCCACCGACGTCATTGCGCTGCCCACGATCCCATCCCAACAATTCTCTCACATCACATCCATCACATTACACTATGCAGGTTGCAGGTCGCACAGGATGAAACGTCATAAAATCTATAGACTATGTACTGATACTAAAAATAATTTCCTTGTTCAACGCCAATTTCTAACAATGGCATACTTCTTTCAATCGTCATTCTCCGCTGCTTGTATGGCAGCTTCCGCCGTTACAGCTTTTTTTAAAAACAAAATATTAAACAAACAATCGACGCAGGGCCATCCACAAGTTTGCTCCTAGCCACCAGAATCAACACAACCCGCCAGCTGGTCAAACTGTCTCCCTCCCTGCGCCCATCTTATTCAACACATTTTCACATGTCCAATTACGCAGCCGCGCCGGGGCCGTCGTACTCGGCGCTCGTGCCGCTGTCGCTCTTGCCATCACCGCCGTCCTGCGTAATCTTCTCCCAGTTGGCCAACACCGCACCAATCTTGGGCGAGTTGGTCAGCTTGTACACATCCTCAAAGTATTCCTTGGTCAGCGCAAACGGCTTGGCCGTCACGTTGGGAATGTACTTTCCGACCAGCTTCGAAGGATCAATCGTCGTCTTGTTAATCTTCTTCAGCAGGAACGAGCGGAAAGGCTTCACGCCCGAACGCAAAAACGTCGAGTGGAAAGGCACGTCAATGCCACGCAGAGGAATCGTGGCAAAGCCGCGCTCCAGCTCCAGAGGAACCGGCTTCTTGAGCGTCGCTTCGGCACAGCCCCGGATAATCTCCCGCAGCGCGTCCTTGGCTTCCTCAATGTTGCTGCGCATCTCCTCAATGTCAATCTTTTGCATCTTGAGGAAGTTGGTCACGCCAGCCAGCGTGTCCAGCGCGCGCAAGTCACCAGCACACACGTACTGCATGTTGGCAATGTTGTAGTTGACAATCTCCAACAGCCAGCCAGTCTCCTCGGCAATGTTGTTCACAACAAACTGCAGAGCCTCTTCGTTGAACGTCTTGGAGATGCGGCTGGGGTTGACGGCGCACATGGAGTAGTTGGAACGGCCAGCAGCGTCGCGCTCGACGGCGACTTGCATGGTCAGACCACGGTAGAACACGACCGAGACCAAACTCTCAATGGGCATGACGTCGGCAAGGGCGGCCAGCGCAGAGTATTCACCCAGAGAGTGACCGGCAAAGGTGCTGTCGCGGGGCACAAGACCCTTCGACTTCATGTCCTCGAAACTGGCCTTCTCCATGAGAGTCAGCGCAGGCTGGGTGAACTGAGTCGCCGACAGGAGACCAGTAGGAGAGCGGTACGTGTACGAGGTCGTCTTCTCGTCCACATCCTTGAAGATTCTCTCCGACTTGATCGAACCGTCAGCAGCGACCGTCTCGAAAGTCATCGCCATGTAGTTCTGGCGAATGGCCTTGCCTCGGGGACCACCAAAGTGAATAGTAAGCTCCTTGGGGTTGTTTCGGACAATGTTGGTAATCGAGAAGCCGTAGTTGTCCAGCAGGTACTTGTCGGCGCGGTCCCAGACCTCCTTGGCCACGGGGCTGCTATCGTACAGCTCCATACCCATACCTTGCTCCTGCGAACCTTGGCCAGTAAAGACGTAAGCGGTCACAGGCTGCTCAACCTCAGCCTCACCAAGGAGAACCTTCTCCTCAGTCTCCTTGTTGCTGACCTCAACCTTGATGATCTTGCGACCGGCAACCATGCCAACGTGCTGAAGCTGCACCTGGATGTCGTCGTTGGGCAGCACCATGCCGACGAGAGAGGCATGGAAGCTGCGGACGCGTCCAACGTTGTTCTCGGCGGCCCAGGTCTCGACGAGACTGCGGACAGCAGCGCTCGAGTACATGCCGTGGGTGATGGTGCCAGGCAGGCTGGCATACGAGGAGAACACTCGGGAGACGTGAATAGGGTTGTAGTCGCCGGAAACGCGAGCGTACGTCTCGTTGGAGGCAGGGGCACGCAGCTGCAGGGGGGTGCGGCCACTCAGAGGAATGGGGTTCTCAAAGTTGATGGGCTGATCAAGAGGAGAACCGTTACGCTCAAGGTAGTCAATGACGGGGTTGCCGTTGGACTCGTCAGCGTCATAGTCGACACTGGCCACCTGGATAATCTCCTTGGTGGGAAGCTCAAGGAGAACCTGGCCGCGGGTCTCAACGCTGCTGAAGACGTCCTTGTTCTTGTAGCGCATCAGACTCTGCAGGCGGAAGGTAAGAGTCTTGCCGAGCAGGTCAAAGTCGTTGGGCATGTCATCAGTGGAGAACCACTGCTTGGAGCGCAGGACAGCAACATCCTTGGTGGTGGCAAGGTGCAGCTGAACGGGAGTCTCAAGCTTGCGCTGGAAGGTGTTCTCGTAGTCGGTATAGCTACCGCGGTAGAGGAACTGGGAAGTGACCTCCATCACGGGCTCGCCATCGCGGGTAATGGTGCCGCACACCTCGACCATCTTACCAGAGTCCTGGTTGATGACGGCGTTGATCTGGGCAGTGGTGGAGATTTCATCGCCCTTCTTGAGCGGCTCCGCACCAGGAAGCATGCGGAAGCCGTTGGAAAGGTGAACCAGCTTCAGCAGGTCACCGTCAATGGTGCGAGGGAAGATGGGCTTGGTGATGGCCTTCCAGCCGACGACAATGGCAAAGTCCATAGGGGCATAGACAACCTTGCCAGGACGGTCAACAAAGGCCTCACCAGTGTTGCCGACAGCGTGGACAAAGTCGTTGATGGCTTCGGCGGTAATAGTAGTCTTGCCACCGTCAAACTTGCCGGTAACACGGGCATCGAGATCCATGGGATCCTCGCCGAACCACGCCTTCCAGTAAAACTCCTTGATGCGGTCATTACGGTCGTCCATGACCTCACGGATGGGGGCGTAACCAGCCTCTGGGTTGTAGGTGAAACGCAGAGGGAGGCTCAAGGGGTGTCCAAGAGCCGTGGTATCCTTAATCATATTGACGAGAATCTCATTCTTGCCCACCAGCTTGACCTCAATAACAGTGACGTACTGGTTGTAGCGGGGTTGTTCCTTGACAATAATCTCCGTCTTGGAAGGATCGTTGGGGTAATTGATCTCAACGAAGAGGCCACGGGTAGGAGCAAAGATGCGGCGCAGAGGGTTGGTCTGGAACTTTTGTCCCTGCACGACAACGTCGGACATGAGCAGGGCGTGGCGCCAGTTGCGGTTAGGGCCAGCAAGCAGCGACAGCCATGCCTCCAGAGGCGGCATGGTGGCACTGGCGCCAGAGGCAAGGCGGTACGTGTTCTTGTGCTCATCGTAGTTAACAGTCAGTCCCTCAATGTCGAAAGGGATCTCAGTCTCGACGAGCTCACCACCAAAGTACTCAATGGTAGGGATAGCGCTGTCCTTGCCGCCATAGTAGTCGCGGGTAAGGTACTCGATGTGAGAGTTGTGAATGCCATCGAGAATCGACTTGACAGGTTCGTCCAGAATAGTGGAGAACTTGACGGCAGTAGGACCTTGCAGAATACAAGTACGGCCGACATCCTGGCCAATGACAGCGTCGAGGTCCTCGGACTGCCACAGAGAGTCCTTCTTGAAGAAGAATTCAAAGGTGTCATCGAGGACAGGGATGAAAGTGACGGGCTTCTGGCCAGGACGCTTGCAGAGGAGTAGGAAGTGCTGAACATCCTGAGCATTGACAATCTGCTTGTCGGCCTCGGGGTAGTGGGAGAGGATACGCTTCACGGCAGTGTAAGGCTCGTCAAGCTCGGCATAGCTCTGCAGGTGAGAAGGCTTGCCAGGAGAGGTGGTGAAGCGCTCCTCTACACGGTGAATGAAGTCGCCGGTAAGTCTGGCAAAGGACGGGTCGATCCAGCGCTCCTGGTGTTGAACGTAGAGGAGGTCAACAAGACGGCGAACAATTTCAGTGTAGGTCATGTCTTCCAGATCAACAGTCTTGCCATACTTGTTGCAACCGAACCAGACCTTCTGGAAGTCGTCGTTGAGCTTCTTGATGATGTACTCGCGGTTCTTCTTCAGCTCAGCGACGCGCTTCTCCTTGGGGAGGGCAAAGATCTTCTGGTCCATTTCAGCCCAGAAGCGAACACCACGGGTGGCGAGCTTGTGGATAGGCTCACCCATCTCTGATCGGACAGTGATGATGCCACCGGCGGGTCCCTTGTAGGTCTGCTCCCACTGAGCATCGTCGACACCGGGAGCCTCAATGATGGCCAGCTTGGCGTTCTTGCTGGTGTGAGCCTCCTTGGCAACCATCATGCGGCTACCAAACAGGCAGCCGTCGAAAGGCATGGGAGGGTAGCCATACTTCTTGGACCAGTCACCAGTGATGTAAGGGTACGTGTCATCAGCACCACCGAAACCACTACCGGCCACCAGAATGATGTTCTCATGGCGACGGATACGGCCGTACATCTGGAGGATAGGCTGGTGGAAATCCTCAAAAGAGTGATGGCCACCACCGCGACCACCAGTCCACTGGAGGAGGACGGGGAAGGTGGGGTTGGCCTTGGCGATGTTGACGACAGCCTGGACAGCGTCAACCGAACCGGGCTTGAAAGCAATGTGCTTCAGGCCGAGGGTCTCAATGTATTCTTGGGCAACCTCGATGGAAGGAACACCGGCACCGATGGTGAGACCCTCAATGGGAACACCCTCGGCACGAAGTCGGCCAAGAAGAGGGATCTGCCAAGCCATAGCACGGGGGTTGACGTAAATCAGGTTGACGGTGATACCGCGACCAGCGGGAATGGCCTTTTCAATCTTCTCAAGAGCCTGAGTCATCCTCTGAGCGGTGAAGTAACCACCACCCGCAAGCTCGATGTGGTAACCAGAGTTCATGGTGGCTGCGACAAAGTCCCAGGGAACGGTGGAGGGAGTCATACCGGCAACCATGACAGGCGGCAGGCCGAGGAGACGAGACATCTTGGTGTCGACGTACTTCTCACCCTTGGAGTTCTTGACCACCTTGGGGCCAAATTCTTTGACCCAGTCAATGGCATATCGAACGGCATTCTCCTCGTCTCTATCGAAGAGCTCGGGCTTGTAACCGACAGCCTCGAGCGCACCTTCGACAGCACCAGCAATGATGACGCGAACACCGGTACCCTCCTTGTTGCGGCTAGTCAAGTTACCAAGACCAGAGGCACCACCGGGGCCAAAGTCGAGGACGTGGCTAGCCTTGGGGAAGACGGTAGCAGTCTCCCAGTTGACGGGATCGCGGGTGATGAGGCGAACGAGGGTGGGGACAATGTTACCCTTGACCTCGGTACGCAGATCCTTGCCAGTGTTGGTGTCAAAAACAGCCATGCCCAGAGAGCTGCTGTCAATGGCGATGTTGCTGAGGTCCTCATCGATCATGGCAGTAGCGTCGGTGAGGTACTGGCTGTGGAAAGGAGCGGTGATGGGGAGAAATCGGTTGACGAAGCGAACCTTGCGCTCGGTGTAAGGAACACGGGTCTGGTCGAGGCCAGTGGGAGCCTTGACCTTGCGCAGCTGCGAGTTGAGACCGTACAGCGACGTAGGAGGACCAGTGACAACCAGATTTCTGGGGCTGTTGATGAGCGAAATGCTGATGTGGCGGTTGGCAGGGAGGTACTGGTTGGTGGCGTCAATGTGCTTCTGAACCTCTTCCTGGGAGAGGTCGCGGATGCTCAGCATGGGCGTGGGAGTACCCTCACCGTTGTCCATGGACTCGCGCAACATGGTGGGAGTCATGGATGTGACGGGGAAGGCCTGCTGACTGCGGGTACCAATCCAGAAAAGAATGGTGAGGGTGGAAGTGGCGATCTCGCGCCACGACTCCCAAGAGTCGGCGGCAGCAGTGGCAGCGGCCATAACAATACCCTGGGAGTGACCGGTCGAACCGCGTAGGCGCTCGCGGAGGTGACCAGGGGTGATGCCGAGCACCTTGCAGGTAACCTCGTAGTGGGCAAGCTGGACAAGACCAATAAGAGGGAAGCTGACGGGGGCGGAGATGAGGTAGTCGACATCGGGGGTGGCTTCGGGATGCTGGAGCCAGTTCATGATGTCGAGGCCCTTGGCAAAGGACTTTTCGGCGCTGGGGTCGTTGGAGAGGGTCTGGAGGAGCTCAGCGGCGTTTGTAACGAGCTCGGTGACGAAGCCGGAATATGTGCTGAAGACCTGGCGCAGCTCCTCAAAATACTCTTCAATGTTGCCTTGGCCGCCAAAAATGGTATAAATGTCGGCCGCGCCATCGTCGGCAGCGCGCAGAAGAGCAGACTCATGCGGCTTGATGGTTCTGTTGGAGACGCTGCGGGCAGCGTAGTAGCTCTTGATTACCTCGAGCTTCTTGGATTCAATGCCGGGGAGAGTGGCGGCAAGGGCGTGGACCTCGTTGCCGTGGAGGAAAGCGCGCTCGAATTCGTTGAGGACGAGTCGCAGGACCTCCTCGTAGGAGCCCTGGGCGTCATCCTCACCGTTCTCGACCTGGTCGGCAACGTAGCCAAGGTATCTGGCGACAAGCTCGGCGACGGAGGAGGGCTCGTCGTCCTGGGCGAGCTCGTCGGTGGGGGTTGGTAGACTCGCAGTGAAGCGTTCTTTTAGCTGTGATGCGTGGAAGTGGAGGCTGGTAGGGACGAGGAAAGACGTTTCAAGGATGCCGTGAGAAAGCGTCAATGGGCGTAGGGAGGAGCTGGATCGCGGGGTGTTGATGCCCGTCTGGGGCCCGGTTCCTGCTCCGTACATGGTGATGGATGGTTGGAGGTGGTGGTGGAATTAAAGGGTATCGTATAAACGTCTGCGCGCGGGCGGATGAGGTCAGCGATGCGGAATTGGGCCAATTGAGGCATTCGAAGACAAACCTATTAAAAGAAACCCGTATGCTGAGGTCGTTATCGTGGTCGTGGTGCCTCGTTGCCCAGGAGTGGTGTTTGGGCGATTTGGTTGGAGAGAGCACAGGGGATGAATGAGAAACAAGAAGCTTGGTCGCCAAAGTAGGAGTATTAGGGCGATGACAGCTTTGAGCTCGACAGCAAACGAGCTTGTATGAGAAGAGGAAGAATATGGAGGAGAAGAATTATGGTAGAAGGGGAAGAGAGGATGAAGCGGGAGAGGGAAGACGGCGATGTGGGACGAGTAGCTGGTGTTGGAGGTGGTTTCTCTCAACGCAACGTCGAGGCGTCGGACTGGTCGGATTCTGGGGGGTCAATGAAAAAAAATCAGGGCCAGCGGGAAGCTTGCGTTGGAGACGGCGTGGAGAGCACAGCAGCACCACAGAGCACCGCAGACACAGATAGCAGCAAGATTTGGGCCAAAGCCGGTGCAGAGCGCAGGCCGGCGTCGCTGGAGGCGCGGAACGCTGGTTGCACCCACTGCACAGCGCTAGCAAGGTGTGCCGCTAAAGGAAAAATGTGTGTGGCCACTGACTGGTGCTGCTGGTCTGCGCTCAAAAAAAAATTAGTTCTGTTGGGGATGGCCTTCTTGGGTGGAACAGCTTTTGGGGGACGGAGGGGCAGATGGAAGTACCAGTACATGACAAACCAGGGTGCAAGATTGAAAGCCGCCAGGGCCGAAGCGTGTGGACAAGCGTGGACAAGGCGTGGAGCAGTTGCTGTTGGGCCATGCAACGTTCTCATCAGCCCACCAGGCACGCCTCGACGCCCTATCGGAACGAGCCAATTTGGTCAGCGTGGCCAAGCAGTGGTGACGGATTGTTGAAGAGCGTGCAGACGCCGCCCCAATGCTCGGGTTTGGCCATCGAGAAGGTATCGGTGGCTTGTTGGCGGTGGACTGGTGGTGGTGGTGCATCCCAAAGCGGTAGGCGGTGAGGCATCCAGAAGAAGCTCCGGCGATACGGTGGTGTGTTTTGATAGGGACAGCCCGGACTGAAGAGACGGGACGATACGGTCGGTACGGACGAATGGAAGAGTGCGCTGTTTCTATCTGTGTAGGTGACCCGTATAGATGGCCCGGGATATGGTGTGAGATGTATCCGAGGCCAGATTGCGATAAAGCTAGCTGTAGTTTGATGTAGGGTACGGCATGGTAGTTGAAGCTGATTTGGGACAGTTGCCACAGCTGGCGCATATTGGGCTATTTCGGGTTTCAGAAATGGCTCCGGTGGCTATAATGATGCCATGGTGTCATCTGAGTCTTTTCTCTTCAATTCGAGTGATGTTGTGGATGTATGAAGCTGTGATTGGTATGTGAGGCTTCTCAACAGAGCCGTTGATATTAGCAGCTAGATACTAGTGTCGACTCAACTCGCCCAAACAGCCTTATTAAATTACGAGATAAATCATAATATTATAGAGACACACTGTATATGCCATATTATTATTCATTATTTATTCGACGCGCCATGTTGGATTTAAAGCCATACTAGTGTACAACACTACACTACAGGGTACATACGGCAACATCGTGGCTGCGATTGGACATGCATGACTACAATTCACCCAAATGTCATTGTTAAAATGTTAGATAAATCTCAAATTCATCAGCACAACTCCAAGATGTCACTGCTTTTTTCTTTCAATTTCACAGCATCACCTAATGCAGATTAATGGTGCCCAGCATCAGCGTTGTATCCCGTGCCTGTCTCATACGCCAGGGTCTCCTACTTGTCCAACATGTCCTGCATATACAATGGCGTGCTATATCAACACGACCCCTCGTTTGCCTCTTACGAATTCAGCAAAAATACCAAACCAGACAAAGCAACCACCTAGCAGACACAGAGTCATGCTGATGCAGCGGCGTTGCCTGGCGCCCATGAGCCACAACCCCTTGACGCTGCTTGTACCGGTACATCCCCAGCGAAATTACGTAGTGCTCCAACCCAATCAACCGCTGGTTAGTGCTTGCAGGGGGGTGGGGGCCAGGGTGCTGTGGTGGGGCAGCTGCTCCGTTGTGCCGGCAGAAAAAAATGAAAAAGTCTACCAGCGAGCAGATGTCTTGGTATTGTATGTACGGAGTAGTTTGATAGCAACTGGAATAGAAGCAGTTGCTAAAGACGTGTAGTTTCTTTCGGCAGCATTGCATCACCGTAGCCAGAAAGTCATCACGGCCTCCGTGTCGGTCCGCTGATTCCTTATCGTACGATAACCATCACCACCATCCACTGCATGCACAACAAACTCCCCTTTCCCACCTCCGACCCGGCACTGTTGGCCTTACCTTAGTGCACCCCCCTCTGACGCCGGTCTTCTGGGGCCCTCTGGGGAATATTCTGCCTGCTCCCGGGAGCACAGCCCATCCCTTGTTGGGCCTAGCATGCCAATCTGGTTGAGGCGCCTCTGCTGCAGGTGCTGCGACAGTCCCCAATTAATTTTTTTTTCCGTTGCCCGCCTGCTCCAGTCCTTCAAGTAACCGCACCAGAGAGCTCTCCTTTTGGGGGAGACGGCGTTGTGGGTCTCACAGTTCAACAATCCCGCGCCGCTGCCATCCGAGCTGCCCACTTGCAGAGAGAACCCCCCCGGCCTAACCTTGCCCGCTGTAACTGGCCTTGCAGCACCACCACTATCACCCTCGTAGCAGCAGCAACTCCGTTTGGTCCCTCCCAAAACTCTGCCCATCACGTATCCCGCCACGCAGACTTGGACACTTTGCTGCTTCTCTTGTAATCCTCTCTTCCTACATCCTAATACTTGCATCTCTTCTCTTCTTCATTCTCCCCCTTTTCGCGCCTGTCCATACGCATATCTCTCCCCCAGCATTGGAATCGCCTCTCCAAAGCTGCCGCTCAAAGCTGGGTTGCGCGGGACCCTTAATTTCTACTCTCCAAAACACTCTCTACGGGCTTCTTCTCCTCATCGCAGCATTGGCGCGTTGCTGCACTCTGCAATTGGTAGCAAATCTCTAGCTGCCTTGCGACGCAATCATCCAATACTACTCCCGCCCAACTTTACGCATTCGACTCCTGATTCACGACTCTCCCACCACCCAACATGCGTCCCGAAGTCGAACAAGAACTCTCCCACACCCTGCTCATCGAGCTTCTGGCCTACCAGTTTGCCTCGCCTGTCAGATGGATTGAAACACAGGACGTCTTCCTCGCCGAGAGGACCGCCGAGCGCGTCGTCGAGATTGGTCCTGCCGACACCCTTGGTGTCATGGCCAAGCGCACCCTCGCCTCCAAATACGAAGCCTACGACGCTGCCAAGTCCGTCCAGAGACAGATTCTCTGCTACAACAAGGACGCAAAGGAAATCTACTACGATGTCGACCCTGTAGAAGACGAACCAGAGCCCGCTGCCGCCGCTGGAGCTTCTGACGGTGCTGCCCCTGCTGCTGCTGCCGCCGCTGCTCCCGTCGCTGCCGCTGCGCCGCCTCCCCCCGGCGCCGGCCCTGCCGCTCAGGTTCCCGACGAGCCTGTCCAGGCCGTGGACATTGTCCGCGCTCTCATCGCACAAAAGCTCAAGAAGCCTCTTCTTGACATACCCCTCAGCAAAGCTATCAAGGACTTGGTTGGTGGTACGTTTCTCCCTATGCGCTCTGCCCAATTCTCCTCCTCCTCCCACCACTGACATCCATCCCTCTCCAGGCAAGTCGACATTACAAAATGAGATTCTTGGTGATCTCGGAAAGGAATTTGGCTCTACCCCCGATAAGCCCGAAGATACCCCCCTGGACGAGCTCGGCGCATCCATTCAGCCCACCTTTGACGGCAACTTGGGCAAGGTCTCTCAGTCCCTCATTGCTCGTCTAATCTCCTCCAAGATGCCTGGTGGCTTCAACATCACAGCTGCGCGCAAGTACCTCGAGACAAGATGGGGTCTCGGTGCCGGCCGCCAGGACGGTGCTCTGCTCCTGGCTTTGACCATGGAGCCTGCCGCCCGTCTCGGCGCTGAAGGCGATGCCAAGGCCTTCCTTGACGACGTTACTCAGAAATACGCCGCTCATGCCGGGTTTAGTCTCACCAGCACTGCCGCTGCCGATGCCGGTGCTGGTGGCGGCGGTGGCATGATGATGGACCCCGCTGCCATCGATGCGCTCACCAAGGACCAGCGTGCTCTGTTCAAGCAGCAGCTCGAGTTGTTTGCCCGCTACCTCAAGATGGACCTTCGCTCCGGTGACAAAGCCTTCATCAACTCGCAAAAGTCTGAAAAGATTCTCCAGGCCCAGATTGACCTCTGGACCGCCGAGCACGGCGAATTCTATGCCTCTGGCATTGAACCCGTCTTCAGCCCCCTCAAGGCCCGCACATACGACTCCTCTTGGAACTGGGCTCGCCAGGATGGCCTCACCATGTACTTTGACATTATTTTCGGCAGACTGCAGACCGTCGACCGCGAAATCGTCAGCCAGTGTATTCGCATCATGAACAAGTCCAACCCCAAGCTTCTCGACTTCATGCAGTACCACATCGACAACTGCCCGGCCGAGCGAGGCGAAACATACCAGCTTGCCAAGGAGCTGGGATATCAGCTCATCGAGAACTGCAGGGACGTCTTGGACGTCGCTCCCCACTACAAGGACGTCGCCGTGCCCACTGGCCCTCGCACCACAGTCGACGCCCGCGGCAACCTCAACTACGAGGAAGTCCCCCGCGCCAGCTGCCGCAAGCTCGAGCACTACGTTCAGCAGATGGCCGAGGGTGGCAAGATCTCCGAGTACGGCAACCGTACCAAGGTCCAGAGCGATCTTCAGCGCATCTACAAGCTCATCAAGCAACAGCACAAGATGTCCAAGACCTCTCAACTCGAGATCAAGAGCCTCTACGGCGACGTTCTGCGCTCTCTGGGCATGAACGAAAGCCAAATCATCCCCAAGGAGTATGGAAAGGGCCGCAAAGCTACCACCCTCAAGGGCAGCAGCAACAACAAGGGCCGCGTCGAGACAATCCCCTTCCTGCACCTCAAGAAGAAGTCTCTCAGCGGCTGGGACTACAGCAAGAAGCTCACCTCTGTCTACCTCGACTGCCTCGAGGAGGCCGCCCGCGCTGGTGTCACCTACACTGGCAAGCACGTTCTCATGACTGGTGCTGGTGCCGGTTCCATTGGTGCCGAAGTCCTCCAGGGCCTCATTAGCGGTGGTGCTCGCGTCGTTGTCACCACTAGCCGCTTCTCCAAGGAAGTCACCGAGTACTATCAGTCCATGTATGCTCGCTACGGTTCTCGTGGCTCCCAGGTTGTCGTCGTTCCCTTCAACCAAGGTAGCAAGCAGGACGTCGAGGCCCTCATCGACTACATCTACGACCCCAAGAACGGTCTCGGCTGGGATCTTGACTACATTGTGCCGTTTGCTGCCATCTCCGAGAACGGCCGTCAGATCGACAGCATTGACTCTCGCTCTGAACTTGCCCACCGTATCATGCTCACCAACCTTGTCCGTCTCCTCGGATGTGTCAAGGCCCAGAAGGCTGAGCGCGGCTTTGAGACCCGTCCTGCCCAGGTCGTCCTGCCTCTGTCGCCCAACCACGGCACCTTTGGTAACGACGGTCTCTACTCTGAGTCCAAGCTTGCCCTCGAGACTCTCTTCAACCGCTGGTACTCTGAGAGCTGGGCCAACTACCTTACCATCTGCGGTGCCGTCATCGGCTGGACCCGTGGTACCGGTCTCATGTCTGGCAACAATATTGTTGCTGAAGGCGTCGAGGCTTTCGGTGTCCGCACTTTCTCTCAGCAGGAGATGGCTTTCAACCTTCTCGGACTCATGTCTCCTACCATTGTCGACCTTTGCCAGTCTGAGCCCGTCTTTGCTGATCTCAACGGTGGTCTCCAGTTCATCCCTAACCTGAACGAGGCCATGACCAGGCTCCGCAAGGACATTATGGAGACCAGCGAGATCCGCAAGGCCGTCACCAAGGAGAGCGCCATTGAGAACACCATCGTCAACGGTGCTGACTCTGAGGTCCTCTACAAGAAGAAGACGATTGAGCCCCGCGCCAACATCAAATTCGACTTCCCTACTCTCCCTGACTGGCAGGAAGAGGTCGCTCCCCTCAACGACAAGCTCAAGGGCATGGTCGACCTGGAGAAGGTTGTTGTTGTCACTGGTTTTGCCGAAGTTGGTCCGTGGGGTAACTCGCGCACCCGCTGGGAGATGGAAGCCTTTGGCGAGTTCTCTCTCGAGGGTTGCGTTGAGATGGCCTGGATCATGGGTCTCATTAAGAACCACAACGGCCCCATCAAGGGCAAGCCTTACTCTGGCTGGGTCGATGCCAAGACTGGTGACCCTGTCGACGACAAGGACATCAAGGCCAAGTATGAGAAGTTCATTCTTGACCACGCTGGTATCCGTCTTATTGAGCCTGAGCTGTTCGGTGGCTACGACCCCAACAAGAAGCAGCTTCTCCACGAGGTCGTCATTGAGGAGGATCTCGAGCCCTTTGAGTCTTCCAAGGAGACTGCTGATGAGTTCAAGCGTGAGCACGGTGACAAGGTCGAGGTGTTTGAGATTCCCGAGAGCGGCGAGTACCTCGTCCGCCTCAAGAAGGGTGCTTCCCTCTGGATCCCCAAGGCCCTGCGCTTCGACCGCCTTGTTGCCGGCCAGATTCCTACCGGCTGGGACGCCAAGCGTTACGGTATCCCTGAGGATATCATCGATCAGGTTGACCCTGTCACTCTGTTCCTGCTTGTCTCCACTGTCGAGGCTCTGCTGTCCAGCGGTATCACCGACCCATATGAGTTCTACAAGTATGTCCACGTTTCCGAGGTCGGTAACTGTGTTGGTTCTGGCATGGGTGGTTCTACTGCTCTGCGCGGCATGCACAGGGACCGTTACCTCGATCAGCCCCTCCAGAACGACATTCTCCAGGAGTCTTTCATCAACACCATGGCTGCCTGGGTCAACATGTTGCTCCTTTCGTCCTCTGGTCCCATCAAGACCCCAGTCGGTGCTTGCGCCACCGCGGTCGAGTCCATCGATATTGGTTACGAGACCATCATGGAGGGCAAGGCTCGCGTCTGCTTCGTCGGTGGTTTTGACGACTTTGGTGAGGAGGGCTCCTATGAGTTCGCCAACATGAAGGCCACCAGCAATACTGTTGATGAGATGGCCCATGGTCGCACGCCCAAGGAGATGTCTCGTCCCACCACCACCACCAGAAACGGCTTCATGGAGTCCCAGGGCTGCGGTGTCCAGGTCATCATGACTGCTAAGCTTGCCCTCGACATGGGTGTCCCCATTCACGGTATTCTTGCGCTCACCACCACCGCCTCTGACAAGATTGGCCGCTCCGTCCCTGCTCCTGGTCAGGGTGTCCTCACCACTGCTCGTGAGAACGCTGGCAAGTTCCCCTCGCCTCTTCTGGACATTGACTACCGTCGTCGCCAGATTGAGCGCCGCAAGAAGCAAATCAAGCAGTGGCAGGAGTCTGAGCTGGAGTTTATTCATGACGAGATTAGCGCCATGAAGGCTCAGCAGGGCGATTTTGATGAGAAGGAGTACGCTCACGAGCGTGTTCAGCACATCGAGAAGGAGGCTGTTCGTCAGGAGAAGGAGCTTCTGCGCAGCATGGGCAACAACTTCTGGAAGAGCGACCCCAGCATCGCCCCTCTCCGTGGTGCCCTCGCCACCTGGGGTCTCACCATTGACGACCTCGGTGTCGCCTCCTTCCACGGTACCTCGACCAAGGCCAACGACAAGAACGAGTCTTCTGTCATTTGCCAGCAGCTGCGTCACCTCGGACGTTCCGAGGGTAACGCCGTTATGGGTATTTTCCAGAAGTACCTCACCGGTCACCCCAAGGGTGCTGCTGGTGCCTGGATGATGAACGGTTGTCTGCAGGTCCTCAACAGTGGTCTCGTGCCTGGCAACCGCAATGCCGACAACGTCGACCCCATCATGGAACAGTTTGACATGATTGTCTACCCCAGCCGCACCATCCAGACCGATGGTATCAAGGCCTTCTCCGTTACCTCGTTCGGTTTCGGCCAGAAGGGTGCTCAGGCCATCGGTGTTCACCCCAAGTACCTCTTTGCCACTCTCGACGAGCGTACGTATGCCGAATACTGCACCAAGGTCGAGGCCCGCCAGAAGAAGGCGTACCGCTTCTTCCACAATGGCCTCATCAACAACAGCCTGTTTGTGGCTAAGTCCAAGTCTCCGTACACCGACGAGCAGCTCAGCTCTGTTCTCCTCAACCCTGACGCTCGCGTCTCGACTGAGAAGAAGACGTCCGAGCTCACCTACGCTGCCAACTTTATGAAGCAGTCCGAGAAGGTGGTCTCGTCGACCCAGGCCAAGGAGACGCAGCAGGTGATGGAGACGCTGGCGCGCAAGGTCGCCAGCCAGAACAGCAAGGTCGGTGTCGACGTCGAGGATATCAGCGCCATCAACGTTGAGAATGGCACGTTTATCGAGCGCAACTTTACCCCCAACGAGATCGCCTACTGCAAGAAGGCGCCTAGCCCACAGAGCTCCTTTGCCGGTCGTTGGAGCGCTAAGGAGGCTGTGTTCAAGTCACTGGGTGTGACCAGCAAGGGTGCTGGCGCCGCCATGAAGGAGATTGAAATCTCTCGCGACGACACTGGCGCACCCCAGGTTTCGGTACGTTGACCCCCATGATACTTGAGTTTTTTCCCATTCAGCTAGCTAACAAGACTCACAGCTTCACGGCGATGCCGCTGCCGCTGCCAAGAAGGCGGGCGTAAAGGACATTTCCCTGTCCATCTCGCACTCGGACAATCAGGCTATTGCCGTTGCCGTAGCGAGCTTTTAGACGGAGGGAAGATGTGTTGTAAATTGATGTTAAAGACCCTTTTCATTTATCTTTCATGACGAGAAGAGAGACAGAGCCGTTTTCATGTTCCCGCGGTCAAAAAAAAGTATCGAACGTCGTTGAAGAATTCCTATGAGCACAATTGATTATAATAGAAACTTGTTAATATATATACATACTTTTAACCGTTATTTTCCCAAGCATTCATGCGCATGACACTTTTTGTAAGGTTACATTTGTAAAAGCAGTACAGGACTAGCATAAACGGAGTAGGCACACTAATATCATACTTTTCGGATTTTTTTATTATTAGTTTTTACTTTTTGGTCTTTATCTTTTGCCTGTTCGCTGAGTCTCGCCAAGGATGAACATGCTCCAGGCCATACACAGTTTGATTCGGTGTATGAATGTTCGCTCTCCCCTTCTCTCTCTCCCGCTATTCACCTCAAGACTCAGTTTCATGCTCCCTCATATTGTCGTGAGGGGAGGGGGGTATCAGAAAAGGATTTGTTGCCGGCTTCCCCCATCAAAAAGAAAACCAGCCCTGTTTTTTTTCTTCTATCCGTCGTTATATCCCAAATAATAGCAGGCTCACACCCTCTCGTCCATGGCGAAAAATAAAAGATTGGCGTTCCTTTTCCCCTTGACTTTTCGTCTTCTTACTGCCCCCGACCACGGCCACGACCGCCACGGCCGCCGCTGCCGCCACGGCCACCGCGCCCTCCTCTATCACCACCACCGCGACCGCCGTGGTCGCCTCTTGACTGGCCGCCGCCGCGTCCGCCGCGGAAACCGCCCTGCTGGTTCTTTTGCGCCTCGGTGACGTGCTCGATGATTTCTTCGGGGACTCGTAGGTATTTGATCTGGACGAGGGTTTCATGGGTTAGCGCGCGCTGTCGTACAGCGGTGTAGATGAGTTTTGCGGTGAGAGGGGAGGATCGTACATTGTTGCCCTTGACGTAGACTTCTGGTAGGCGCACAAACTTGTCTCCTTCCTGTAGCCGTAGTCAGCATTCTGCTCTTCCGAGTTGTCCCAAGCATCTTTTTGTTTCTGATCAAATAGCGATCAAGACGTCCGCTGCGCAATTGCAACGCCTCGGATTCTGGGGGTGTTGGGGTCGTACAGGACTCGTTTGGACAACCTCCTTCAGCGTCAGGTTCATCCAGGTATCGCAGTTGACCAGGTGGCCGTTCAGCGTCTCGCCATTCTTGAGCTCGACCAGCATCGGGTGGCCTTGGGCGGCATTTAGCAGGCCGAGAGGTAGCTATGCATGAAAGGCGCTTGGTTAGCAAGAGCTCGATCGTGTTGTTGGGGAGCAGGCGGCAAAGGAAGGCATGCGCGTGACGATCGCTCGGGCGGGCCATGCCGCCTATCGTGTCCGTACCATTGTGTGGTGTATCTATGTATAGCCGCGACAAAAATAAAAGGGCAAAATAAAAGCTCAATGGCTTTGGGCGCGGACGTAGCAGCTGTTGATCCTAAGCTTCGTTGCGTTGAGGTCACTTGGAGGGAGAGTGGTGGTGGTGGGCTGGTCCACTGCCTGGACAGACCTCGCCAGTTGCATTACCCCGGTTGCTGATTGCGGAACCCTTCCGCCGCAGCGCAGGCCCAAAAATTACTGGATCTTGTGCTCCTAGGTCAAGCAAACAGTTCTTGGACAACATTGGGGGAGGGAGATAACTGCGCGCAGGAAAAAAAAAATGAAGACGATACAGCGCAATCCGTTTATATACGACAGCCTATGGCGGTGTCTCTGTCCATCATTCGACAGGACGCTGGCGCAGCATGCTGCGCGCCTCCCGGCTACTGTGCCTTCCCGGCGGGAGCTACGACGAGGAGCTACGAACCTGACGGTCCAGCGCCGAGCGTACAGCGCGCAAACGCCGAGCCCAATCGACTCTTATATTCAAGAAATGTTCAAGCCGACGGAAGAACGTCCAGTCGCTGCGCTGACGCATTCGACCAACATCAGCATTGTGACCGGTGTGGCGACCCCCAGCGAAGCGAAACTGGCCGCGGCGACCATCGACGAGCTAATCGATCACCTACACACGCTGCTCGGCCGCGAAAAGCCTTGGAACTCTACGTCTTCGGTGGATAGGCACAGTCGCATTGTGCATATCGTCCGGCACCTGGTTGTGCAGCGGCGACAGCGCCTCACCCCCTTCATGTACGAGTGCATCGCCGCCACCCTCAGCGATCCCACGACCAGCGGCCGCTCGCTCGTCAACCTCGTCAAGGACATGGCGCAGCAGGGGCTCGAGCCGACGCAGGCCTTTTACGCCAGCGCACTCGAGTCGCTCACGGTGCACCCCAACTACACGGCGCTGCTGGCGATTCTCGAGGCGACGCGCGCGCGCAGCTGGCCGGAGAGCCGACAGACCGTCGCGGTGGCGCTGCTACGCGACGAGCAGTACGAGCTCGCCCTCGACACGCTGATGGAGCTGCACGCCGGCGAGGCGCGCGTTGAGCCCTGGGTCTACGACGTTTTTGTGTTTGTGCTCGGCCGCATGGGCTTCGTCGAGGCCATGATGGAGGTGCTGGCCGCGCGGCTGTCGCTCGACGCCACGCACGGCCTGCACGCGCTGCAGTACTACGCGCTCGACGTGTGCAGCGCCGCGTTCCACTACCCGGGCACGCTGGCCGGCTGGAACAGCCTGGTCCGCGGCGGTGCCAGCGGCGGCGGCGGCGGCGGCGCGGTGAACCCGTCGGACGGCATCGTGGAGAATGTGCTGATGACGGCGGCGCGGGAGGTCGACACCGCCACAGCCAGCGAGGCGCTCGACATGCTGGCGCAGCGGACGCGGCTGCAGGACTACCACTACGAAACCCTCATCGACGCGTTCCTCGCCGACGGCGACCTCGCCTCGGCCGCGCGCCTGCACTGCATCATGCACACCAGCGGTGTCCCGGCCACGGAGGCCGCCGTGCAGCGCCTTCTGACGGCCGTCGGCGATGACGACGGGCACGACGAAATCGACGCCTGGCTGCGCAGCGCCGCCGACGAGAAGCTGCTCGTGCCCGCGGCGTTTGTGCACGCGGCCATCAGCAGCCGCATCCGGGCGTCCGACTCGGCGGGCGCCGTGGACCTCTACGGCCGCTACGAGGCGCTGTGCGGCGAGGATGCTGATCCGCCGCTCGACGTGCTACTGCAGCTGGTGCCGCACGGCGGCGACCTGGACACGGTGGCTGCACTCTGCGACCGCATCGTGGAGAAGCTTGAGGCACGCAGCGCAGACGAGGACGTGGATGCGCTCCTGCGACAGTGCGACGCCGCCGTCGCGCAGCTCGTGCAGCAAGGGAAAACGAGAGAGGCCAACCTCGTCAAGGAGAAGTTGCGCAAGGTGCAGCAGGAGAAGCCCCAGATTGCAGAGCCTTCTTGATACGAAACGCAGAATACTGCCAAAGGCACACGGGCCGAAGCAATGACGCCCAGGACCATGACGCCAAGGGCAGCTTTCGCAAAGCTAGCGAAAGCAGAAAAACGATGCGGAGCTTTTGTTTTAATATACCCTGTATATTATTTTTAAAATTAAATCCCTGTAAGATATTAATCAAAACGTACATTTACCTTTTTTTTAAGAAAGTTAATCTTTCATCCGGTGCTGCTCGGAAGTAAGTTTGGAATCTCCGCCGTGGATATCGGTGTTTGCAGCGCCGTGTCCCGTCCGATCCAGTTCGTCTTCCGAACGAGTTTCACGAGCGCCGATACCAAATATTTCTGGGAATTGTATGGATTTTAGCCTTCGCTTTTAGTTCAATTCATATGACGTATTCTACGGATATATTCATGCTATCGCCTAAAAGAGAGGACGGATGAGCCGGAGCTGTTACTTGTGACTCTGCCGGCGAACGGCACAGCTCTCTCTAGGTGTGACAGGTACGAGCCGACAGAGGTCCGCCGAAGCGACCAACTCGTCACAAATGCCATTGGCGTTGTAGACGTTGTATCTGACCAAAAAGCCCATGTTTGCAAACTCCGCAGACGTGTTTTGTCTAGTTGCTTGCTCCGCCAGATCGATTTCAAAGCTTAATTTGTAGTGGCAGGCCACTAGCTCTATATTTACAATGTGCGTGTGTGTAGAGGGGGCCATCAAGTCGTGCTTCTGCGCAAAATACCGCCTAGTTTCGTACTCGGCTGTCGCACGCCATCAAGAGGATCGCTTTGCTCTTTTTGATTCATTGTTAATACAAGGGTGCGTTTGTAAGCCAGGGTCTGAGTGGCTTGCCAGAGCCGTTGTGACTGGGGCTGTCACTTTCGGCGCTGACGCTAGTTAGCGTGCGTACATGGCGTCACTGCTCTCGCTGCAGCAGTGCAGCCCACCGTCGAGTTGTGTCTCTTATCAGTGTCTCTAATATTATGCATGCTACTCATTCTACAATCACATTGTGCAAACTCCGCTTTATCTAGTTTGTCAAATTTAGTGTTTGTTTCAGATAATGTTGTTGGAAAACGCACTGAATGTTTACTGATATAGCACGAATGGTCTGGTTCGTACAGCTCCAAGATGTGCTAAAGAAACGCGATGGCTACAGACTGCGCTGAACAATACGAATCATCCTAAGCCACAAAAGCACATGAAAATTGACGATTCCAAAGATGTCCAGTTCCCATAGGTGAAAATATTCAAGGCTCTCTGCGCCATTCCTTCACGGCTCGAGTGCCGCATCCACTTCTGGTTCGACTCGACCCTCTCTCTCCACTGGTGGTTGGTAAGCCAAAAACCGAGCAAGCACGCAGTTTCTCAGCGCCGATGTGCCGTCTTTGAATCTAGCCTTACTTTCCACGGTTCTCTCATTCGGCGATTTTGGGACGCTGTGATTCGCTGCCAGCCTGCCTTAGCCCCCTCCCCTTGACTTCCTGGCTCTCGTTAACGTGGAGCTGACAGCCCTGTGCAGGGCCAACGCTAGCAAGAAGTGGCTTTTTTCTTCCCTCTATTTTTTTTTTTTTCGGATTTATAAGAAATCCAGATATTAGACTCTGGGAGGGGTCCTGCTCCAGTAACGCCGTCAGCTAAACTCCGCTGCTGCTCGGATCTTGCTATACGCCATTCTGGGGCGGGCATGGCGGTTTCCTTTTCTGGCAACTTTTTCACGCTTGATTAATCAGGTTGGTCTGACGCATCGGGTCAGTCATTTTTAATTGTGCGCTTCGTAGAGGTTCCATTGCTCGGCTCCCGGTTGGGCAGCCGAAACACGATAACCATGTCCTTTGTATAAGTATCTAAGAACCACCCGCTGTACATAACCCAGTATTCAGAATATCAACCACCAAACAATCACATCTGCTTTCATATAAAGCCGACTTAATCTCATCAAGCTTTCATTTCTTCCTCAGTCTCCCAACAGCCTTACAGCAGAGTCAGTCGATTCGACATCCGACCACAGTTTATCCAACACCGGGTCCGACACACTTATTTTACTGCCAACCTGCCCTGTCGAATAATACAGAGGCGTTGTATCCAGAAGTTTTGAACTTTTGCATTTTTACTCACCAGCCTGCCTCACAACAACCAGAAACGTTGAAATACCATGGCGGACATTATCCGTGACGCCGCCATCGGCCAGATCATCCGCTGGGCCACCAACAATCGCTACCTGCAGTACCCGGAAGAGAAGCCTGATTTCAAGCTGCCCGAGGCGTACAACAAGATCCTCCACGGTGCCGACCGCAGGCGGCCCGTCTCCCCCTCCGCCACGACCCTCGACGGCGAGATCTCCGCGGCCGACAGCGACGATGCGGCGACGGTAGCGGCGGCCCCCGTGCCGCTAGCGCACATCCAATCGCACCGATCGGGCGTGAATAACATCACCGAGGCGGCGCTCGAGGCCGACGAGATTCGCCAGCTGGAGAAGACGCAGTCCATTGCCATTGCGCCGCAGCAGACCAAGGACGGCACCATCCTCGTCGACTGGTACCGCACCGATGACGAGGAGGACCCTCACAACTGGTCCAACAAGAAGCGCAATTTCATTGCGCTGGTGATTTGCCTATACACGTTTGTGGTGTATACGACCTCGGCCATCTACACAGCCTCGAGCCAGGGCATCATGGAAGAATTCAACGTCAGCCTTTTCACGACCACGCTCGGCCTCTCCCTCTACGTTCTCGGCTACGGTGTTGGTCCGCTCGTTTTCTCGCCGTTGAGCGAGATTCCTCGCATCGGTCGCAACCCCGTTTACATTGTCACCATGTTTCTCTTCGTCATCATCTCGATCCCGACGGCGCTCACGCACAGCTTCGCTGGCCTCATGGTCCTGCGTTTCCTCCAGGGTTTCTTTGGCTCGCCCTGTCTGGCATCAGGCGGTGCTTCTCTCGGCGACATGTACAGCCTGATGGCAATTCCGTATGCCATGATGGCCTGGGTGTCTGCTGCCTACTGTGGACGTAAGTTGATTACCTGCGTCAAACTCTACACATCATCATACTAACATGCTTTTCTCCTCCCAGCTGCTCTTGGTCCCCTTCTCAGCGGCTACTCCGTTCCCGTCATGGGTTGGCGCTGGTCCCTGTACGAGTCTGTCTGGGCCTCGTCTCCCATCTTCATTCTCATGCTCCTTTGCCTGCCCGAGACTAGCAGCGCCACCATCCTGCTGCACCGCGCCCAGCGTCTTCGCAAGGCGACTGGTAACGCTCGCTTCATGTCACAGAGCGAAATCGACCAGCGCAGCCAGAAGATGTCAGCCGTTTTCATTGATGCTCTTATCAAGCCTCTCGAAATTACCTTGAAGGATCCTGCGGTCCTGTTCGTACAGATCTACAGCGCCATCATCTACGGCATTTACTACTCTTGTAAGTCGCGAATATGCTTGGTCTCTTTTATTTTAATACTAACAACGTCCTAGTCTTTGAGGTCTTCCCTCTCGTTTACCCTGTCTACTACGGCATGAGCATTGGCCAGCTGGGTCTCGTCTTCCTGTGCATCTTGATATCGTGCCTCATCGGAGTCGTCGCCTACTTCTGCTACCTCTACTTTTACATGAACCCCCGCATCGTCAAGTACGGGTTCGGAGCTCAGGAGCAACGTCTTGTTCCCGCTCTTGGAGCCGCTTTCGGTCCCACAATCGGCCTGTTCCTCTTCGCTTGGACTGCCCGTGCCTCGATCCACTGGATCGTACCCACGATTGGCATCACCATCTACGGCGCTACAGTCTTCGTGGTCATGCAGTGCATTTTTGTGTACATTCCTCTCAGCTATCCCATGTACGCGGCTAGTCTGTTTGCTGCCAACGACTTCTTCCGCAGTGCCCTCGCTTGCGGTAGCGTCCTGTTCGCCCATCCTCTCTTTGGCAACCTGGGAGTTGCGCGAGGCACCAGCCTCCTCGGCGGCCTGAGTGTCATTGGCATCATTGGCATCTGGCTTCTGTACTTTTTTGGTGCCAAGCTGCGCTCCATGAGCAAGTTTGCGTCTACTGATTAGATAAAGAAGTATGGAATAATATCAACTGGATAAATGGGCTATTGGTTATAGATAATTGGTTACATGGGCATTGGGCATAGACGGCGTTGCATTTTCATCTAATTTATACCTTACGAAATTCTACTCCATATATGTGCTTTCTCCACTGCGGTGATCAAACTCAAATTGTTTCATTAAAGAAACTCTGATACATGAAATTAGTCGATAAGCCACTTGACATTGAAGTGCTATTGGTATCTTTCGCTATAACACATCAGAAACTGAAAAAAAGTAAACCAGGACCAAATCATACGTCCTTCAGAAAAACCACCGTTGCCATATGCATTCCACGTGTCAATATATATACATCTTTTCCGAAAAAGAAAGTCGGTCTTGATCAAAGCCTGAACTGCCGATTTCAGTTCCAGGAGCTGCTGCCAGATCCTCCCCAGCCATGATTCGAATGTGTATTCTGATTGGCTCCGCCATGCAGACCACCGAATCCATGCCAAGGCTGCTGCTGCGTGGACTGCGGCCGGTTGCCTGCGGGCGGAGCCTGCTGCTGCCCAGGTCGCGTGGAGAGCGGCTTTCGGGACGCGCCTTGGTTAGAGGCGCCCATCATTCCAGGCATGCCATCAGTGCTGTCTCTTGGGCCGCGAGCCTGGTTTGGAAGAGGCACCGGCGTCATTCTACTACTTGGGCTGCCGCTGCTTCCGTAACCGTGAATTCTCTGGAGGGTGTCTGCTGCTGCAGCGTCTTGCCCATGATTTGGCCATGCAGCCTTGGACGGACTGCCACGTGCAGCAGTCCGAGGTTGCTGCTGCTGATTGTATGTTGTGTATGGTGCAGTATTGCGATATTCATTGGGGTCATACGCAATTCGCTGCGACGTAGTATCCTGCAACTGCGGGTAGGTTCCTTGCCCCTGGCCATAGCTGGGGGCTTGCCTGTATGGGTCACTGGGGTACTGCGATTGTGTTGTTGGTTGGCTATACGGGTTCGGGGGTGAGGCTTCAAAGACGAGCGGGTTCCGATTTTGATTTTCGTGTCTCCTAGGATTATGTCGTTCCAGAGGACTCTCATGTCTCTCACGAGAAGGTGAAACGATGCGAGCCTGAACTGGTGTCGGCACCTGGTGTTGAGCCTTTTCCGTGGGCTTTCTAACGCGTTGTGATCTCTTGGTAGTGCTCGGAGTGTCCACAACTGTGCTGGCGTTGTTCGGTAGCGATTCCCTCGTTACTGGGCTAGGGTCTGGCGGGTAGTAGACGCGTCCCTGGGGAAGAGCCAAGCCACTCGTGTTCCAGTTGAGGGAGCTCGTTGGAGGGGGCGCTGTGTATGGAGTCTGAAGGCTCGCCTCTCCCATGGGACGTGAGCCATTACCCTCGTCGTCCGGAGTGATTTGCATCATGTTTGCGATAGATACTTGGCCATAATTTGGAGGCTGGCGATGATCGGCGGCTGGTGATTGCGCAACATCTTCTCTTCTGGAGTCATCTGCCTCTCCATCGGCATCCACGTTCTCGGACATGATGGTATCCTCGTCCTCTGTTACAAAAGCGGCAGCCTTTCTCGATCTAACCTTGGGAGCTGAATATTCGCAGGTTAATCCAGATTCTTGACACACAGTACAAGAGGGCCTGTCTTTGGAACACTGCGACATATTAGAATATTACCTCCTAGCGTATAACCACAACGTACCTTGGATTTTGAAAGTTTGCAGTTGAAGCAAAACACTCTGGACTTGGTTCCGCGTTTAGCCTTCTGCGGTGTATTTGAATCTCCGTTCGATGCACCAGCTGTCGCGTTTACCGCAGGGCTGTCGCGTCCAGAATCATTTGCTAGATTATTAGGATTGACGGCGCCAGATGCTATTGACTCTGCATCTGGTTGGCTCGCCGAAGGCCGTGGGCTATCCTTCGTCGCCGGATGAACAATGTGCAGTCTCTGTGCTCCGTACTTAACGAGCATGTTTAGCGATTCTTTCTGCACTTCCGGGGATTGATTAGAGAAGATGTTGAATTGATCCACGGTGAGCGTGTCAGGGCTGATGCCAGCCTCCGTGAGCTTGTTCGTAGCGACTTCGCGTCGTCGTGCTGCCTCTTCGGGAGACACATTCAATGATGCTGTGTTGTTCTTCGGCACTTCTGATGCATGGCCATTTGGTGTCTGCTCCGACGATGTCGCCGCTGACAGAGCCGCGAGAGCAACATGATCCGCAGCATCATTAGCAGTCAAGGTTGAAGCTTGATCTGCCGATGAAAGGCCGTCTGTTATTGGAAGCAACTCAGCTTGTGAAAGTTGATTCTTTGCTCCCTTCTTTGGCCTGGACCTCGGTTTCTTGGGCGTGGGCGCCCCATCTGGCCCGGTCGCCGCGCGTTTTCTGCGAGGCGTGTCGCTCTTCTTTGCCGAACCGGGCGCCTTCTTCTTAGTAACGGCACGCGGCGGCGGGGGCGGCGGCTTAAACAAGTCGTATACCTCTCCAACAGTTCGGTGAAGTGGGGTATGTGAATAATTGACAGTGATGGCGCTGTTGCCTTTGGAGAAGGTAATCGTTACGGATCCTCGACAGTCGAATGCGGGTCGCGCTGTCAAATGTTAGCAGTAGCTCGGTCTTTAATTGAGGGATTTCAGCACAATACTCACCCCGTGATGTAAACTCCAGTTCCTTTTGACTATAATCCATAATTGCATGGGTCTGGGCCGCCTTGCCGTGGCGAGTCCACTGCTGCCACGAGTGGTTGCAGACGTAGGTAAGCACCCAGCCCTGCGCTTTGCGAGATTCCTCCGTTCGCGACCACGAGCTATTATCGACGTTCCCGATGGCGTTGAGGATCTCCTGCGCCACGGCATACTGCGTGGTAGGATTCTGCTGCGGTTGCGACACGAGCGCATCGCGACCGGAGACCCTGCTCAGGCTGGGATCGATGCTATCGCCCTGGCTGTCGAAAATGGTAAACTGCGTCGAGGGTCCGATGTCTATGGTGAATTTCATGTGCTCGGCCCGCGTTTCGGTCACTTTGCCGTCGTACACGTCGCGGAAGCGGGCCTGCACTTCCTCGAGGCTGGCGCAAGCTTCATCGCGGATCGGCTCGTCCTCGGCCGCGCCAAAGTTGAATGAGGCCAGAAAATCGGCCATGGTTGTTGTCTGGGCACGTCTCCAGACCGCCACCTTCGTCTACATAGCAGATTGGGGTTTTTGGCAATAGGGAAAGTGGCGTCTGGCGTCTGGCGCAACGGTGTTGATGAGAAGAGACGGGGTGAACAAAGTTGCGATATGTGTGGGGCACAAGAGGCTGGCGTTGTGAATTCGCGCCGCAACACCAGTTAGGTTGGCAGGCTCTTGCAACAAAAAGCCCAGAAAAATACATGAAGGTTAAATTTGAATGGTGAAGCATGGAGTGATTTTTTGACTGATTTTATTCATATGATCAACCTTAACTTTCATTGTATTTGCAAAATCTACAATACACGTATTCTGTTACAGCGCGTGCCATAGGCCACTGTCCCTCTATACATCAGTTTTCCTCTGTCCATTGCTCTATTCTCTCTATTATATCAGCCTTCCTGCCGCTTGTACTGAGGCCTTTCTCGCCAGCAATGTCCTTTAATTGCGCGACTGTCATTTTCGAGATTGATCCGCCCTCTATGACGACTTTCAGTTGCGCAGATGTTAGACCAGAGGCGCTCGGCTGAGCAGAGGCCGTCTTTCCACGCTTGGCTGGTCTTTCAGGAAGCTCGTCGTCAATTTCTCTCTTGACCGCTCTCTCCTCGGTAGCTGATTTTGCTTCAGTAGACAGGGTCTCTGACCATTCTTCGAGGTAGCCGCCAGCCCGTTTGCTAATGGCTTTGAATTTTGGCAGAGAAGCATCCTCAGCCGTCTCTGGCACCTCTTCTTCAAGAGCAAGTGCTTGTAGAATTTTGTAGTGCCACTGAAGCGACGGATTTGGATACTTTGTTGGGTTATACATGGCCTTGGGAAGCTGGAGCTGCTGGATGATGGTACGCATTTGAGTCTTGAGATCGTCAGATGCCTGCGCCAATTTTCCAGGCGGCTTAATTTCTCTGAGATCATCTGCAAACGGAAGAGGATATATCCAGAGTCCTGCAGGCAGGAATGGCGTCCCAGACTCTTCATCGGACTGTGATTTCGAGGGCATGATGGCAGCGAGCACCGGGTTGGCGTTGGATCGCACAATGCACCAAGCGATAGCAACCTTGTCGTCTTTGAGCAGTTTCTGCCATAGCGCTGTGAAAACGCGCGTAGAGCCGACGTAATCCTCTTCGCTTGGGTAGATGAAAGTCGACTTCTTGACGCTACTCCACAGCGGTATTAAGCGGCGAGATTTGAAGCCAATGATGCGGATCACCGGGCTGCCAAAGTCTTTGAGACTTTTCTGCTCTTCCGGCGAAAAGTATACGTATTCGCCGCCAAATTTGTAGGCCTTCTTCATTTCGCCCTTCTCGACAGTGCGCGTGCTGTCTTCCGCGATTCGTGTCGTCTCTCCCACTGCGAGCTGAGGTTTTTCGCCATCCAGCCAGATGTAACAAGTCCTCGCCGGTGCTTGTCTGTGGATGATATTGTATCCCTTGACCGAGATGCGCAGACCAGGGGCAATCTCAAATGGCAAATTGGAAAACAGTGCTCGCTTTGGGGTCTGTTTAGAGTTGATGTTTGAAATGAGTGACGACAGCAAATTAAGACCGTCGCCAGACTTGGAGACAGCAATCTCTTGCATGTTAGCTTCAGCCAATGGGTCCCGATATAGTATGTCCTAGATAAAACGTCAGCTACTGGTTGCCATGTAGGGAATGGTAACGGCATACATCGTAGAACTTGGCCAAATCAAATTTAGAATCTTGATGCGAAATGGGGAAGAGGTCTATTGACACGCCCAAGTCATACAAGTCCTTGGCACGCACGGCAGCGGCTGATCTGGCAGCCTTGTCCGTGGAGTGAGGATTGTCATTATCCGTAACCAGAAACAGGCGTCGACTGCCAAAGTTGGCGGCTCGCGTCGTGAAAATCTGGTTGGCGCAGAATAGCACATTTGACATCGAGACGGTCTCAGTGGTGGGTTTGAGGATATCGTCTTCCGTGTCTTCATCTTCGACCAGGGACTTCAAGGCTTTGACATCTTCAGCCGAAGGTACATCCAGGTCAGTAAACAGATAGCAGTGGGGGTATCCCAGGCCGCTTTTTCCATTCTCATCAAGCTGGAATCTCGTCTTTTCGGTGCCAAAAAGCAAAATGCCAATCATGTCCTTGGGGTTTGAAATGATGCGCTGCTCCATGAAGTTGTAGGCGCATTTCAGCGCAGCTTGGACAGGGCTATCCCGGTCTGCTTTCTTGGAGTCTGAAGGCGGCGGGGCCTTGAGCATGGACTCGCTGACTTCAATGGCGAGCAGGACGGCATCTTTCTGCGCTTTGTAGGACTGCGGCCATTAGCATTGTGTGAAGCTGATGACCATGGCTGAAGCCGAACGGTACTCACAGTCTCGTCAATCTCCTGTTCGCCATCGTCCTCCTCGTCGCGCCTCCAATCTTTGTTGTCTGCCATTTCGAAAATTTCGCAGATCAAGTTGACAAGAAAATTGGAAGATAGCTGGGTATGAGGCAGACAAACGGTGGTTATAAGAAGCTCAACGTGCACCAGCTGGCGCAGAAGTGAGTGGGTCCCTGGATGCTGCCTAGAGGTCGCTCCAGGCACGAACGCGCTGGTGCAGCACAGCCAAGCGTCGCGATTTCACACGAAATCACATGACTGGTTGATTATTAGCAGCACGGCGATTGGCCACAGCCTGCGTTAGCGGCTACCTGCGTCGGCGGCGACAGCCCTGCTTGCCGGGAGGTACCCAGTAACAGCTCGGCGCTAGCCATCGGCTTCTCTGATGCCCGGGTCATCAGCGCAAGTCCTAAATCGACAGTAGGACTGCAGGTAGCTGCTCTTCTTCCGCTCCATTCGGAATTGCAACTTGTCTCCTTTTCACAGTGTCAATTGCAACAAAATGGCGTTCCGCATGACCGCGAGGCAGTTTTGCCAGCGCCTGCCCAGGAGCAGCGTAAGCTTGCAGCAGATCGCAATCCAGAGACGGCAACTAGCTACTACGTCAGCGCCACCCGTCACACAGAATGCGGCCGGGTCCAAAGGTCCAACCGCGATGGTCTTCCTCAATATGGGTGGACCATCCACCACATCAGAGGTTGGCGACTTCTTGAGCCGCCTGTTCGTAAGTCATTGTCTGAATATCACCCGCTTCCACTGCCTAACCCGACCTGCCTACAGTCCGATGGCGACCTCATCCCACTCGGCCGACTACAAAACTACCTCGGTCCATTGATCTCGGCGCGTCGCACGCCCAAGATTGAGAAGCAGTACGAAGCCATTGGCGGAGGCTCGCCCATTCGAAAATGGTCTGAACACCAATGCGCCGAGATGTGCAAGATCCTCGACAAGATCTCTCCCGAGACGGCCCCCCACAAGCCATACGTCGCTTTCCGCTACGCGAACCCCCTCACCGAAGATATGTATAAACAGCTGATTGAGGACGGTTTCGGCGGCGGAAAGGGTGGTCGCGCCGTAGCGTTTACCCAATACCCGCAATATTCCTGCTCAACCACCGGTAGCAGCATCAATGAGCTGTGGAAGTGGCGTCACCGTCTGGAAGGCAACACGAGAGAGGAGACTGACGGTGCTATCAATTGGAGTGTGATTGATCGCTGGCCCGCACACACTGGTCTTGCCAAGGCCATTGCCCAAAATATTGAAGCAAAGCTCGCTGAATACCCTGA
This sequence comes from Paracorniculantispora psalliotae, assembly GCA_002796755.1. Lineage (NCBI taxonomy): Eukaryota > Fungi > Ascomycota > Sordariomycetes > Hypocreales > Cordycipitaceae > Paracorniculantispora > Paracorniculantispora psalliotae. The sequence goes on along the minus strand of PHFE01000028.1, from coordinate 660,876 downwards.
GGAGCGCAGAAAGGATGTTGTGTTACTCTTCTCTGCCCACAGTCTACCCATGTCTGTCGTTAACCGAGGTTTGTTTTCAGAAAAGAAGAAGTCAATTCATGAAGTTCAAGCTGACAATGATGTTAGGTGACCCGTACCCAGGTGAAGTTGCTGCCACCGTCTACGCCGTGATGCAGGAGCTCAAGTTTTGCAACCCCTACCGAATCTGCTGGCAATCGCAAGTTGGCCCCAGCGCGTGGCTCGGTCCTCAGACTTCAGATACTGTCACTAGCTACATTGCGCGCGGCCAGACGGACATGATTCTTGTTCCTGTTGCCTTCACATCCGACCACATCGAGACTCTCTATGAGCTCGACGAGGAGGTGATTGGCGAGAGCGGCCACAAGGACACCATTAAGCGAGCGGACAGTTTGAACGGCAGCCCCGTGTTTATCGAAGCTCTCGCCGATATCGCGAAGCAGCATCTTCAGAGCGGCGATGCCTGCTCTAAGCAAATGTTGCTGCGCTGCCCTGGGTGCAAGAGCGAGCGTTGCGCCGAGTCCAAGAGATTCTTTGCCCAAGGTCAGGGCCCTGTATTGTAAAACAGAAGTCAAAATATCACGTGTATTATTTAGCTATATCATGTATAGACTTTACCTTCGCTCGACTTAATTTACTCTGTATGAGCCTCCTCTTTAAAGCAATCCAACACTTTGAGCCCATCTAAAGGGCTTTCGAGCCGTAACCTACTACCCTGCATCCACTTTACCGTCGATTCCTGATAGCGATTGTAAGGTTTTGGTCGGATTTTTGGCCTCTTATTTTGTTGTCTCTTTCATGGACCTTGTTCCGTACATTTTCTAATACATATAAGCTGCTAATCATGTCAAGCGCTGTTGCTGTTCTGTGGTGTCGTTATTGTGGTAGCCAAAAAGAAGCTGCCTGAGTCAGGTGACGAGCTGGTGTACGACTTCCGACTGCTGGCAGCGAGTACAACTTCGCGAAAACCAGCTCATTGTTTAGCAAAAGCAAACGTGGACAAGACACTATTACAAGCTATGTATGTTTCATGAAGGTACTGTACGTTTTTTCATGCGAAAGTCTGCGACAGTAGAATACGCAGCCGAGGGTAAGAGAGTAGAATGGGCGCGCATTCAGTGGAAATGAATACGCGCGTATTCGATTCTGAAAACGGAATATATACGAAATGGCGTCGAATACGACTACTTTCGTATCGATATGCATGGCCCGAACAGTGGCTGCAGCTCCCACAGGCGCGATGATGACGGTTCGGATACTCAGCACAACAATGAGCACTGAAATGATGGTAGCGCGGCACGACACAAGATCCAGGTACTTGTACAGTGGAACGAGTGGACACAGGTACTTGGACGGCTGGCCAGAGCACCGGAGCTTGAGCTGGGGGAAACCCGCCTAGCAGTCCGGGGCAGGCCGGAAGCGCCATGGGGCAGCGGGCGCGGCGGTATTACTAGTGTACTTAATAGTCCGTGTTTTACGCTGCTCAAAACGTTTCTTTTTGACCAAGTCAAAGAGTGGCGTCGGGGAGGCTCGAGGTGCTTGTTCATCGCCAGGTCGTGAGATGAGGGATTGGGGATCTGTCCAGAAAGGGCACTCTGCATGCACCGAGGTCAATGCATAGTGAGAATGAAATGAAATAGGAGAAGACAGAAGAAAGAAAAGGCCTGTTTTGCTTTTGTATTTCCCCAGTAGGGCGACTGCGCTTGGCCCCCTTTTCCTAGTTGGAACTTGGAGGTGCGTCCCACAGTGAAGTTGGATGCTGGTAAAACCACCAAAAGAAAAAAAAAAAGCTGCCAGCACATCAACGACGACGAGTAATGTTTGTGTGGCAAGGTTCAATGACGATCGAGGAGGCTGGGCTTTTCTCTCATATGTTCCGAGCCCAGGTAATAAACGTCACACAATGTAGCTCGAATTCAGTACAGGGACTTGTATGCATGCATCAAGCCGGTTCGTGTCGCAGTGAGCCGCCGTTAACTTTACATATGCTTTCCCAGGAGGCGTGATACTGCATCTATCAAAGTAAGAAAGCCGGAGCATCAAGTCAGGGCTGCAAGGGAAAAGGAGCTGCATCCGGAGTGAGATGTTGGCCCAGATTGAGCCCGTCGCGAACCCACAGGTGCCACCAGAGTTGCCGTTGAGCTTGCAAATGGCAGCCCACTTGCCCCCTGACGACGCTAAGCCAATCAAGGCTAGTCCCGCACAAACCCCTTTTGCCTGGAGCCACTCGTGGCCGACCGCTGGGGCCCTTGCCGGGGGGAAGCCAGCACAAGCCTCTCAGTGCTTCCACTGGATGGACAACGCTGTGGCAGCTGCTGCAGGCCAGCAAGGCACAAATTCCACCTCCTGTCCCCAATTCATCAGCGACCCCCCAAAAAAGTCCCCCTTCTCCTCCCAGCCAGGCGAACTTGCGATCCTCACGTCAGTTCCTTTCGTCGTTCTTCCGCCATCATCGCTACTGCCTCTCTCGTTTCTCAGTTGCGTGTTTGCGATATTTTCTTGACGCCTCTTCGTCAAGAGTTCGTCGTCCCGGGTGCTCCTCATCCCGCATTAGCTGTCATTTAGGATCCGTCATCCTTTGATAGGTAGGTAGCTTTACCCCCCAATTCGTCTGACCGTCCTTTTCCCGACGAAGCCATCGCGCATCAGAATTTTCTTCGAGCATGTTAAGTGCGTCTGCTTGCTACTCAGCTGGCAGAAACACCAGTACTCGAGATGACCCAATTCTGCATGCCGTGGCCGTGTCCCTGAAGTACCGCGATGGCGCATGCGCGTTCGTCATCCAGGAGCTCTGCTAACCAGCTTGCCAGACGCCGTACTTTCCAGCCATTCATTAAGATTCGGTCGACCGCTCCTTATACATAATTATGGGTAAGATTTCTCTTTCTTCACTTGCTACGCTGCTTCGCGCAGAACGGCAGTCGCAAAGGCAAAAGGGGCTGTTCCTGGGTCATACCCGCCATGCAGGCTGAATATGCACAACGCCCACGGTCATCTGGGATTTCCTCTCATCATCTCTCCTCATTCGATTTCCTTCTGCTCTACGACTCTCTTCTCCCGGCATCAAATTTCACAATCTACGTTTTCTTGGCTTTCGAATTTTTGGACGTTCGCCGCATCGCACACAGCGGACCAGCAGTACTTTCCCTACCATGCCATTTGATTTTGTCCAGCAAGTCAAGTATCGCACTCGAAGCGTTCACCTGGATCAAGCATCTCTCTCGGCGGCCAAAATCGACCTGGGAAGCCCCAGAGCACAAACATCACACTCGAAGCGAATCGCAAGTCTCTCTGCCGGTTCCGAACGCCCCTGCTCTAGCCCTACACAGTCCAACACTGCTCACCCCTATCGGAGCATGCTAGACGTGGACGGTCCGCCAAAACTTGGTCATTGGAGCTCAATGTCATACGACGAGTTGTATCCTGGCTCAATGGACTCGACCAAATTCGATTCCGACGGCGCAAGCTCAGAACTCACCGAAGTAGCCACCCCAACTTCAACAATCAGAAACCACAACAGCACCGTGCAGACCTGTCAGGAATTCCCAATTGCCAATGCACATGCCCGTTCCCGCGAAATAGAGCTAACCCGCATCTACTTTGTTGTAACCGATTACTGACAATGATTTATAGCTTCCAACGGTTCCCCGCCTTCGATGGCGCCCGCTTCCCCCGCTAATGGCAAGCTTGACATTCCGGCAGACTTCGGCAAGGGAGATCTCCCTTCTAACCCTGTATCTGTAGATGTGCCTATCTCTGCTCCTGTACAGGATACTAGGAACATTGTCAGACGCAAGCTTACCGGCTACGTTGGATTTGCCAACCTTCCTAACCAGTGGCACCGTAAGAGTGTCCGCAAGGGGTTCAACTTCAACGTCATGGTTGTTGGTAAGTTTGACTGGAGTTCTCGTTTTTATCAGTCCTAACCCGCTTGTAGGTGAATCTGGCCTCGGCAAGTCTACCCTTGTGAACACCCTCTTCAACACTTCTCTGTACCCCCCCAAGGAGCGCAAGGGACCCAGCCTCGACATCATCCCCAAGACTGTCACCATCCAGTCCATCAGCGCCGACATTGAGGAGGCCGGCGTCCGCCTTCGCCTGACTGTTGTCGACACCCCCGGATTCGGTGACTTTGTCAACAACGACGAGTCGTGGCGCCCTATCACCGACAACATTGAGCAGCGCTTCGACGCTTACCTCGATGCCGAGAACAAGGTCAACCGCATGAACATTGTTGACAACAGAATCCATGCTTGCGTCTTCTTCATCCAGCCCACTGGCCACTCCCTCAAGCCTCTTGACATTGAGGTCATGCGCCGTCTTCACACCAAGGTGAACCTGATTCCCGTCATTGCCAAGTCTGACACCCTCACCGATGAGGAGATTGCCAGCTTCAAGGCCAGAGTAAGTCAATGCCCATCTCGCTCACTTTTGCCACAATGGTTACTAATCCCATCTAGATCCTTTCCGACATCAAGCACCACGGTATCCAGATCTTCGAGGGCCCCCGCTACGAGCTCGATGACGAGGAGACCATTGCCGAGAACAACGAGATCATGTCCAAGGTTCCCTTCGCCGTTGTCGGTGCCACCAACGAGATCAAGACTCCCGATGGACGCGGCGTTCGTGGCCGTCAGTACCCCTGGGGTATTATCGAGGTTGACAACGAGGAGCACTGCGACTTCGTCAAGCTGCGCCAGATGCTCATCCGTACCCACATGGAGGAGCTCAAGGAGCACACCAACAACACCCTCTACGAGAACTACCGTACCGACAAGCTTATCGCTATGGGTGTTTCTCAGGACCCCAGCGTCTTCAAGGAGGTCAACCCCGCTGTCAAGCAGGAAGAGGAGCGTGCCCTGCACGAGCAGAAGCTCGCCAAGATGGAGGCCGAGATGAAGATGGTCTTCCAGCAAAAGGTGCAAGAAAAGGAGAGCAAGCTCAAGCAGTCCGAAGAGGAGCTGTACGCCCGTCACCGCGAGATGAAGGAGCAGCTCGACCGCCAACGCCTCGAGCTCGAAGACAAGAAGCAGCGCATCGAGAGCGGCCGCCCCCTGGAGAAGGAGGGCAAGCGCAAGGGCTTCTCTCTGCGATAAACTGGCGGTACTCGAGCACTGCTCCAGTGATGACTTGCGCTCTGTACGACCAATGTCTGAGTACCACGATGCCTTTTGCAGCACAGGCACTACGCCATACATTTCCTTATATGCTTAGTCCTTTCATCACCTCTTCAGGCCCACTTCTATCTTAATCACGACTCCGTATCTAATTTGTCAACCGAAAATACCATTGTTGCGGGAATGGTTAGAAGGGGAAAAAGTGTTTTTACAGAATAGTCTTGCAATGCCAAATATGCGCAAGCAGACGAGGACGACAACGGGGAAGGCCGGACGAGACGGAGCAAACCTTGCCGAGGGAGGGCAATGTTTGTCTTTGGCTTTATTCGTGCTGGAAGCTTGTTCCTGCTTTTGAGCTGTGGCAAACAGTTGACTGAAGATCTTGGAGGACAGGTTTGCTTTCATTTGAGGGTTGTCTTCTTGGCGAATTGGTTTTGTCCCCGACGTTGCGCACTTATGGTTTTCCTTTTATAATCTAGTACCACGAAAATTGACTGTTTTATCAACACGATCAGACACATCAGCCGGAAGTTTGTGCTTGAAAACATGGGAGTTGAGTCTGTGTACTTTAGTTTTTTTTTCTCGGACCGGATGCAGTTTTTTCTTCCTGCGAACCTTCGTTTGTTATTTAGCTTCTCTTTTATTGTCATTGGTAATCTACAATGGTGTCTTTTGCAACGTGATTTAAACATGAACGACTTGGAACCTGAGACAGGAGCGTGAAGCTGTTGGCATAAGATGCGGTCTTCGTTTTCATATTTCTATTGAACAGGCACAAAGTCCTCTGCAGTAATGGACTCGACCCGATAGTTTATGCCGACGAGAGAAGCAGCTGTTAAAAGGAGAGGAGGTAGTCTGTTTCCGACGCAGCGCCTGCACTGTTAAATAACCCATAGAACCCAGAATTCGCCGAAATGATGTGACAAAGAGAAAGCAATACATGATGATGAAAAATATTTGCAGTGAATATGCGTGCCCGTCTTATTCGTGGACTTGTTGCCTTTCCCTGGGCTTTTTTTGCCTGTTCGTTTCTGCGCTCTTTTACCTCTTGCGGGCATTCTTCATGATGAAGGCGCCCACGACGCCCGCGGCCAGGCCGACGCCGCTGAGGATGGCCACGCCGAGCAGACCTTCCTTGGCGACCTTGTCGTCGATGAGCTGGCGCAGGTTGGCGGCCTGGAGGTTGGCGGGCTCCTTGTCGAGGAGCAGGTCGTTGTAGCGGCGGGCCTCGCCGTAGTTGCCGAGCTTGTAGTTGCCGAGGGCCAGGTAGTAGAGGCACTCGCGGCGGCGCTCGGGGGCGATGCGGAAGATTTCGGACAGCAGCTGGACGCCGAGCTGCTGCTCGCCGCGGTTCGTGGACTTGACGAGACCCTGTGGTGGTGGTGAGAGTTAGCGTTGGGGTTTGATCGTGGAGAGAGAGAGACAGAAGTGGGAGAGGGGATGGGGTGGGAAATGTGAGAACGTACCCAGGCGTAGTTGAATTTTGTTTGCACGCCTACCATATCACCCTCCTTTTCGTACTGTGCGCGCAGGACTTTGAGCTCTGCGGCGCCGAGCGGCCTGAATGAGTCGACGGGTTAGCATCTGTATATAGGTCGGAATCGGCCGGAAGACAGAAGGACGAGACTGCGGTCTGGCAATGGAGTTGTACTCACGTCTCGGCATCGAGAGCATCTGCAAAGAGATTAGTATCGAAGAGTTGCAAGAGGGGGCGGAAGCTGGAGTGGCGCGCTTCGATATGCTGCTTGATGGGAAGGGCAGTACTCACATGGAAGCTCGGTAACCATCTTGGCGGCGGCGGGGAGGGAAGCTGTGCCGAAGTGGCTGTGGCGAGAGGTTCGGAGGTAGGATCGAGGCGCTGTCAACGGAAGAGGCGACAGTGAGATGGATTCAAAACTGAGGTCGTAAGAGAGGAAATCAAAGGTTACAGGTTTGCGCAAGTAGACAGATGGACGACGGGACAAGGCAAGTCGCGGGAGAAGTGGTAGCTTTTAGGTGAAGTGGCTCAGGCCGGCCTGGGGAAAAAAGTGTGGCGGGTGCTTTCGTCCGGCTGTGGCGCAGATGACGTTGGCAGTATCCACCGAATTACCTGGACAAAACCAGTCGTCTGAGCGGGCAGGATTCTGTTACGAATGTGTTGACAGTGTATCTAAGTTTTAAATCTCGGAATTTTCTCATTGAGAAACAATAATAATGATTATCATGTAGCCATCAGAGGCGCGTACTTCCACAAGCCCGTGGCCCTGACCAGCGCTCCTCAGGTTGGGTGGGGCAGCGGCACGAGGCAGCTTTAACTGTCGCCTGGCCGACGCGACTCTATGTTTAGTTTATTGCGAGATGCTCCACATTGATTTATTGAAGACGCATCCCAACGAAGATACCTGTTTACTGCATTACGACAAGAAATTCGAAATCGGGCGGCGCATTAAGCAGGCGTAGCTGATAATACATTAAAAACCACCGAAATACACGCTCAGCTATTCGACAGCGTCCGCCACCGTTTGTCGCTTCACAATATCCAAAATGTTGCTCGCAGAGGACCCCGCGACTGTATGTTTGCCCCCGCGAGCCAGAATACCATAGAGGAGCTTGGGAGAGAAGCACCGACTGACCTTGACTGTCCGCCACAGCTGATTCGCCACACGATTGACAACTTCAACATCCACCCCGACAAGCTCGCCGTCTCGCGCGTCGGCGAGTCCCTCTCCACGCTGCAGCAGGCGCGCGAGCTGCGCCTGCGCGAGGCCGAGTCGTCGCTCAAGAAGCTCGCGCGGCAGCTGGGCACGCTCGCCCACCAGCACGACGCGCTCGTGTCGTCGCACGTCTCCGCCGACCACGCGTCGGCCATCACCTCGCTCGACAGCCACAAGTTCCGCACCGCCAAGGCCGCGAGTGACGCCGAGTCCGAGGCGGAGCGCATGGCGCTGCAGGCGGCGGACCTGGCGGCGCGGCTGCAGGAGCTGGAGCTGCAGGGGGTGGAGGGCGACGCGAGCGCGCGCCGGCGGGATTTCGTCGATGATGAGGTGTTGTTGCGGTTGAAGGTGTATCGGAGCTTGGGCATTGATATTGAGAGGGATGAAAAGGATGGCGAGTGGGCGCGGGCGGTGATTCGGAATGATCGAAAGGGGGATGTGCACGTGGTGAATATGGAAAAGAAGTTTTCGCGGTACTTTTATGCGAATTACTTTTGGAAAACACTGTGAAGCGGGTGGGCATGGTGAAGACTTGGGAGGAATATTACCTAGTAGACATGGGAGGCGTACATGGATTGTTTTGAAGCGTTGGATACTTTTGATCAAGGTTCTGGAAATACCCCACTGGATTATGAATACATATATATTTATCAAACAATTTGCATTTTCATAAAGACATGAGTCAATCGACCAAAGATTACGTGTACAGTTGAACAAGTCTTGAGCTTGGCTCATCCGCCGCTTTCCAGCCAGAATGTAGTGTACAGATAAAGAAGAAAAAAACAAGGCTGACAAGAAAACAAGGCCATCATAATTCGTTTTTTGTGCTTTTTAGACGAGTGCGAGATCTCGTTTCGTTTTCTTTTCAAGTCATAAGGTCATGGCTTCATATTTCGTTTGCTTCATTAATAGTGCTGGCCGGTAGGCTTCTTGGATGCCATTTTGGAGGCCATCTTGGGCGACATGACGAGCGAAAAGTAGCCCTCCTGGGTCATGGACGGGCCAAAGCCCACACGCGAGGTAGACGGCGTCCTGATGCGCGAGCTGTTGGGCGACGCCGGCCCCGCCGACACGGGCGGCTTGCCGGCCTTGGTTTCCGGGCTGCGCGTGCGGCGCTTCATCATGAGAAAGTCGCCGCCGGTGCCTGGCGTGGACGCACCGCCGCCCGAGGGCGAGCGGTGATGGTGGCGGTTGTGCTGCCGGTCCGGGAGCTCGAGCCTGGAGTTGATGGTGGTCCAGATCTCGTCGTCGCCGCCGACGCGCCAGCCGCCGAGCCCTTCGTAGTCGCGCTCGGCGCCGATGCTGGGCGTCAGACCCAGGCCGACGTCGTTGCTGACGGGCGTGACGGTGCCGCCCGACAGGATGCTCACGGAGCTCGGGCGGCGCTGGCGACGACGACGGAGGGCCAGGTACGAGGGCGTGGGGGAGGGCGGGTCGCTGCGGGCGGCGGCCTGGTGCAGATGCGAGGGCACCTTGAGGCCGTGCAGGGACCGGTTCACATATGACAGCGCCAGGTCCAGGTAGACCAGGATGCCTCGGCATATGAGCACCGAGAAGGCGAGCGTGGTGGTGACGCCGGCAAATAGCGCCATGGGTACGGTGACAACGAAGAGAAAGGGCACGAACAAGACGTAAATGGGATTGAGAAGCGCCATGATAGAAAGCAAAGGCTGGAGAAGAAGAGGAAGACGACGGGAGGAGGAGGAGCGAGGCATCAAGAGCCCGCGATAGATTTGGTGGCCGTGTAAGCGGGCTCCTGGTTGTAGGGAGAAGAGGGCCACCCAGTAGAGAGTGCTGGGCACACGACACTGAGACAGCAGAAGATCGAGCAGCAGCGGAGCCTGAAGATCCGATGGAAGAGACGAGGATCTTTCTTCGCAACCGAATAGGCCGTTAGATGATGAGAAAATAGATGCAACTGAAGCCAAGCGAGAGAGGGGGCGACGCTGACTCAGGTGAGTGTCGCAGCCATACAACAGATGGAGGGAATGAAAGAAGAGAAGGAGACCAGAACAGAGGGTGAAGAAGAACGATGGGTGCGTGGGCGAACGCAGCCACGGCGCCTTTTTGGCTTCTTTGTGTTTTTGCCCCTACCACCTCGTTATCTGCGGGAGCGTTGTTTGAATCCCCCGCTTCTGTGTCGATTGGCAGGAGGCTTGCTGTATTAGTGCTGGTGCGGTGGTGGTGGTGGTGTCAATGGCGTGCTGGGGGAGGCTTGGATGCTGTCGATGAGGGAGGGCGGGAACGGACCGAGATTGGATGAAAGGGAATGAGGGGTTCTCTGGGGATGATTTGTTGTCTCTGCTGCAAGCCGTCCGTCTCTGCGTTCGTGTACATGTGTTGTGCGTTTTTTTTGCATTGATGGTGGTGCGGCGAGAGGAACGAGAGGCACACACAATCACATGTGAACGAACGCACAAGAAACAAGGAAACGGGCCGCAGGCTGGCAAAGCTGGACGCTAGCAGATTTTAGTGGCTGGTGCGGAGCTGGCAGATCCCAGCCTCACAGCGCTGGCAAGCTGGCAAGCTGCGGTTTTAGCGGAGAGCGCATCGCTATAAGTCAGGGGTGGGTGTGCCGTGCGGGCCAACGGATCAGTGGCGTGTTAGTGACATATCCGCGGACGTTGAGATGTGCGCTGCAGCTGCATTAATTGTGCTTTGTATATATCTGTATGCATCGTGACGAAATCTGTATAGTGCGACAGACTTGTTTTGTGTAGATGACCGAGGCAGTATCGAGTCGGCTGCAGAGGCGAAGAAAAAGACAACGATGCGTTCATAGAATACTGTACAAGCTGGAAAAAAAAAAAAAATTCTCGCTTGGCGGTTTTGTCGACTGACTGGATTGGCCGTTCACATCCCACATTCGCTGCTATGGCTGGCTCTACGCCAGGCTCGCCCGAGTACCTGGCCGAGATGAACGACCTGGGCTTAGACGAGTGTATTATCATCGCCTTTACGCTTCTCGAGACCTTATTCCTCGCTATCTTTTATATAAGCTAGTACTATAACCCTAAGGCTATAGGGAAGCTAATGCTCGTGTCTAGTATACTATATTATATTTTCTGCCTTGGTAGTGGGTGGTGCGCTTATTAAAGACTCTTCGGGAATTAATCAATTGGCTCTTAAGAGACTAGGATCTCTATTTTTAGTGTTATTGACAAAGGTTATACGTAGTTGTTCTATACAGTAATAACGGCAGCGGCGGGCGGCCAGCGGCGTACGCCTCGGCGCTAATTAGCAGCCACGCACGGGAAGCTTCAAAATAAGTAACAAAGGAATTAATTAATTAATAAAAGGAGTAAATAGAATAATAATCTTAACTTAATTGAGTGTATAGGCTAGCTACGGTATTATACCCTTTAGTATAGCGAATTTTTCTAACCTACCTTATAGCACCCGGTGGCTTCTACGCTGACATAAGCCCACGGGCAACTCTACAAGCAACGTCTAACATACTACTTTATAAATTCCTAAGTTAATTAATACCTTTTAAAAATACTACTAGGCTAGCTAAGTTTATATTATTAGCTATTATAATATCCTATTATATTTACTCTAGTACAAACTTATCTATTTCTGGCGTGAGCTACGCCTGCTTATATAGAACTAGCTTATACACCTATAGGTAGTTATCCTCCGTCAACTACTCCTCCGTCGGAATCCGCTCGTCATAGCTAAGGACGTGCATAGAAGACCGAGGCGACTGGTCGGGCAAAGCACATTGATATATAACTGGACTTGATTGAATAAAAACCAGGGGCTAATCCTCTTGTCCCCGGGGGCTCTCTATTAGGGGAGGGGGAACGGGAAGTATTCGCTAATACATATGAAACCCCTGTAAAAATCTCGTCATATCCCAATCCAGTCAGGCCCGACTGACACGGCCGCTTGACAAAATGTGCTCTAACAGCTGAAGTAAAAGGAGCCTAGCGCGTTGCATGAGGTAACTCCGTCGTTGCAGTCGTAGCACCTATCGGACGCGACGGCGTCGGCGCAGGCGCCCATACTGTCTAGATCGCAGCTGTTCGAGTGGTGACCGCGGATATACTGCCCGTTGCCGCCATTGTATACAATCTTGAAGGAACTCCAGGCGCCGGTGGGCGCGCACGTGTTGTCCCAGACGTTACGCTCCCCGGCTTCCACCTGGCAGTTGCGGTCGTGGTAGACCTTGACAATGGCACCGTTGGTGCCACTGATGGCGAGGGCGACGAGGGTGAGGGTCTTGAGCATTGCCATTTCGATAATGAGAATGTATCTGATTATGACAAATAGAGTGGTATGCTTAGAATTGAATCTTGTGTGTCTGTGTAATTTGATTGTTCGGTATATAGAACAAAGCTTGCGTTTCAGGGCGACGTGCTCATGCTTTTATAATAAACATCTTAACCTAGTATTTTCGAAAATCACCTTTTTATTCACAAAAGAAGCTGCATGTAGCCAGGCTCGTTGATGTCGTTTATTTACGTGTCTATATTGATGCTGCATCCGGGCATCCGGGCATATGAGCGGCGGCGATCATCCTCTATGGAGACCATTCCTGCCATGCCATGCTTGACAGCCTGGTTATATACCGTCTATAATTGGATATATTTGGCAAGGCCAAGAATTCAAAGCCTTAACGCACATTTATATCCTGAGCACAGTAAGTGATAGCCATGCGGTGGAACGATGTTGTTAATTAGTATTAGGCTACCTAAGGTCAGACCGTCCATAATTGGATATACATGGCAAGGCTGAGAATTAAGAATCTTGGCGCAAAATCACATGTAGAAAAACCTTAAAGCTTCGTAGCTATAAAAGTACAGTTTATGAAGTGAGGCTGCAGCTGTCTAACCCACCTAAGCGCCATCTTGTTCTGTATACAGCCTCACCAGCTCCTTATATAACCACACGACGTGGCACGTGTACCACGGATCTGCAGCTCAATGGTGATGAGACTTTTTTAATGCAAGCATTTACCACTGCATCGCCCCGATATTGACTTCCCCACTTGGTTTGAATACTTCACACTTGCCCTAATGAGCCAAGCACGGCAAGACTGGGAGTATTCTCAAGGCGGTCTTCCAGTCAGCGCAATTGTTACGCTCAACTGTCCTCTGTATCATTGATCTATCCTCCCTCCGCAGACATATGATCATAAATGTGCCCCTAGGCTTTTCTCCCAGCGAGAACGCAATACCGGGTTGCATAGCGCCGCCTGCTGGGCCAGCCAGCTTTAGAAGACGTTTGTGAAGCTGTGATACGCAAAGGCTGGGCTCTTCTTTGCTGACTCCCTCATAAGGAGTACAATCTTTCGCAGCCTCTAGGAGCGCGTCTAGCCTAGCGAGGTGTACTTCATTAAACTAGCTCGGGGTCGTGAACGCCGCGTCATATAGCTCCTCTTAGCCCCCCGGTCAGTGCTTTGCACAAGCCGGTAGAGGCGGCTATTATAGTCTATTAATCAGCAATATACAACCTATTACTAATACACTAATAAACTCTACTAGAGTTTATTAAAAAATTAGTAGCCCTATAAAACTATAATAGGGATTAAATAAGATAAGTGTTACATGTGCGCAGCCAAATATGGCTGCAGGCACGTAATATCTAGCCTCAACTTGAGACAGCGATAGGATCTACTAGGCTGCAAGAATCAACCATCTCTACGCTACTTCTACCGCATACTATGCTAAGTGAAGTGACTGTAGACTAGCGATCCTGTTGACTATTGACATAGTCAGAGAACAGAGGCACGTCAGTATTGACGAGCTGCCAGATACCTATGGCCTCGGCAGGGTAATACTGGCGACCTACCCAGGTCTAACATCCTAGGTATTTTTAGAGTTTAAGTATCTTTTTTATTTAAAAAATTAAAATAAATACTATTTGAAATAATTCTATTTGTACTTAATTGTGAATGAAGAAAAGGCCCGATTATACACTCCAATGACGAACCAGTCAAGCCACCCGCTGTCCAGGACGATACTTGATCCTACCAAAGTTGAAAATAATAAAACAGGAACCCTTACACTCATATCCCAATTCTTTCTTTTGTTGGCAAAATTTACGGTTGGGGCCGTTTATAATAAGGTAGCTGGCCGACCACTCTTACATGTACAATTTCAGCAGGCACCGACAAACGCAGCCAGCGTGCGTTTGCGCCAGCTGCCAAGCTTCACAGAGGCGAAAGCGCAAACGCAAACGCGACCTCGCCCAATAAGTGCTATCGTATCCACCTGAAAATATTCTTTTCTCTCACATCAGATTCTTCTTCTTCATCGCGCAGCACCAAGATGTCCTCTCCCGCTCTTTCCGCAGAGGCCTTGGCCGAGTTCACTTTCAGTCCGTGGCCTCGACAGATGCATCTAAATGATGAAGCAGATTCATGGCCGCCAGCGAGCGCCGGACCTCTCAAAACGCTACCCAAGGAAATCTTTGTACATTGCAGGGGAGATGTGCGGGCACAATGTTATCATCGCCACACTACCAGCTGGACAGGAATACGGCACAGGGTCGGCTGGAGCACTTTCTAGTCAAATCAAAAAAGCATTTCTAAATCTATGGTTTGGCCTCTTAGTTGGAGTAGCTGCCGGCCTTCCCAGGCTGTCTCCCGCACCAGCGCGCGACATTCGCTTGGGTGACGTGCTTGTTGCGCTGCCAGAGGGCGAAACTGCAGCACTGGTCGCTTATGATCTTGGGAAAGAAACAGCAGGCGGGTTTCAACTTCTGCGGTCTGGACACGCCATGCAAGCGACCGAGCCCATCGTTCGATCGGCGATTGGCAACGTCAAGCTCACTTTTCCGGAAGAGGCCAAGATTTTTGTCCCCTTTTACGAGAAAATGAAAGCCAGTGAGCATCCTGAAGGCACATACGAGGATCCAGGCCAGGAGAAAGATGTGCTCTACGAGCTTGACGAGCACGGTGTCGAAAGCGTGGTGCGACGAAAACCGCGCGAGCCAGCTCGCAGAACCCGAGTCTGGTACGGTCCGATCGGCTCGGGCGACAAACTGATGAAGAACCTGATCATCCGAAACGACTTGCGCGACACGTATAATGTTATTGGTTTGGAAATGGAAGCGGCTGGCACCATGAACCGGATTGCCGTCGGTGTCGTTCGCGGCGTGTGCGACTACGGCGACACGCACAAGAACAAGGACTGGCAGGCGTATGCGGCCGCCATGGCAGCTGCTTACGCAAAGGCGATTCTTGATAGAATTCCGCCACGGAGCAAAAAGGCCTCTGCGAGCGCTCCTGCTGCTCAGCCGGTAGATGGAGCTGGAGTGAGCGGCCCTGGCGGCGTGGCTGGGGTGACGAACAACTGGGGCAGCGTTACTGGGCACAATGTGTTTCCTGGCGCGACCTTTTCGGGCGCAGTGAACTTTCAGTAGTGCGTAAGTGATGGCTTCAACTTGCAACGGCGACTACACTCGCGATGGTGAGGCGATGGCGGAGATGCGATAGACAGTATGAGACAGAGCCCAAGTTGCCCGAATAAATTATTAAAGCTTTTGTACGCCAAAGGAGAATTTAGTGTCATCTCTATGCGAATGGCCCTGGCAAAGCTAAAGGGGAGTGGCAAGCCCTTGCCTCGCACGGTGCACGTCGAAGCGATTGCTAGGGACACTCTAGCATATCCGGATATTGCTCGATTTTTTCAGTCTCTATAGCCGAGTATTTTACCTAGTACCTCACGCTTGGGCTATAGAAAAAATCTGACTTGACATTACACTATTAATACACTTGTTCTTTCCTCTTGCCTCTGAATAGCATGGGTGTTGAGAGCATGTGCTTCTGATTATGTGCTTTGCCACATCCCAAAATCGTGGAATCATGCGCAGGTCTTGAGGAGCGTCCGTCACTCATACCCGCAGCTAGAGCTCATTGATTTGCCACAATATTTACAATAAAAGTCTGACTCGTTCACGTACCCCAAAAGGGCTTAATCACCCCTCCTCAGCCAAGTGCAGTTGCAGCTCTCGAGTTTTACTTCACACCACGCAAAAGCGCAGTGATCACGCCCTCCTCGGTCGCACTAGGGTTCACTTTCTTCTTCAAGAAGCAATTGCCGTCCGCCAATTTACGATAGGTCTTCAAGTCGTTTGCAAACACGACTCCCAGGCACGTCGTGTTGCTCGTCGGGTCGGTGTACGGCAACTGCTGGTTGTACTTTGCGCATGATGTGAGGCAGTCGTCGAGCGAGTACGAAATGCTGCGAAATATGTCGTCTGACTTGCGATTCGTGTCGCACTCCAGCTGGAAATCGATGTTGCCGCCGTCGCTCAGGCTGATTGTCCGCGTCGCCTTGTTCTGGCACGAAGTCGCAATGACAACATCGCTCGGCGCCACGTAATTGGTCGCATCCGCCATCGAGCTGCTCGAAGTGGACGAAGTGTTTGGAGACGTAGTCGGGTTTGGGGTCGAGGTTGGCGGAGGCACTGCTTCCCCAGATCTGTCGCATTTCTGTAAGTCGTGTCCTATGTATTTGTCACAACGCGCGTTCAAGTAGCAATCCTTCTTACTTTTTGGCATTCACGACGGCTAGAGAACCACCCACACCCCCGCCGACGGCTGCGACGACGACGACCACAGCTAGAACCACTAGGAGCCAAAAGGTCGACCTGCGCAGCCCGCACACGCGATGATCATCGTCGACTCGATACGCCTGCCACTCTGGGGCCTTATTTGACGGTAGCAGCCGGATCGGCTCTGAGGGCCACTCTTCACGGCTGGGCGCTAAGACTTCGGGGGCGTCGTCTGGTGGCAGCACCTGCGGGTACGAGGAGGCCTGTTCGTGTAGTTCTCTCACCATGATGAAGATGAAAATAGTAAATTCTGCAACCGTGGCTCGACCGATTTTAGACTCTGACTCAAGATTATGTATTCAGGGATTTACCTCAAGGCGGGTGTGCATTCTAGGAGGGAGCGTTTGGCAGCATTGTCTCGAATTTCCATCTGCCGTCTGCGGCTGGCCTGCAGGCAAAGCCCATTATTGCCATCAGCTGCCAGCCACCTTACCATTCAGCAACCCATTTCCCACAACCTTGATTACCCGCCGTCCAACGAACAACACCACTACGCATCGTCATTCTCCTAATCATGCTTTAAACCTCTCTGGGAAGGTATGGCTGAAAGATACATTCCACGTGCTCCAAGCAAAGTTTATGTAGCAAGCGTGCAAATACGGACGTGGGCGGATTGCAACTGCGAAAGAAGTAAGAAAGCTCTGAAAAAGCAAAATGTCGGTTTCACTGGATTTTGCCTTGTTAGTACGCCTGGTGGCTGTGCTACAGCACTGCGCACATGCCAGGGACCTCGGTGGACGAATAGAGGTGTTCAGATACGCGCCAGCAGTGTCAGCCTGCGTATAAGGCAACCGAATCGGCCGGCTGATTGTTCTATTTCGGGCCTTGGTTAGAATGCCGCCTTCTGGTGGGCGTTGAGCGGCCAATCAGCCACATTGAGAAGCCTCAAGTCAGATCCGAGTCCAAGTTCGGCAATGTGGCGCGCAAGGTTATGTATGGCAGTCCATCCTATTCACTTGTCTCAAAATGTAGCCCTCTAACAAGCAGTATTGGATTTTTTGTATTCCGAATATCTGATTTATTTACTTTCTTTTATATTTATTTGTTAAATTAAGCCGAGACGCCGCTGTACTTGTTGATCCAATCCAGCACTTCTCTATGCCAGACAGTTCTCCGGCTTCATAACCCACTGAATATGTGTGTTGCTCTAGTAGCAAATTGCTTTAATATAAGAAACGTACTGTATATAGAACGAAGTCTCCTCTAGTATTGGGCACACCAGCTGAGCGGCGTGGCGCCGACAGGAGTACCCAGGGTGTAAGCTAGGACGCTTAGACCGTTATGTTGATTAGATGTGTTGTATAAGTAGATTCAAAGAAGATTTGGGTGGGATATGAATCAATTGCAATCCTCGTCAACGTCATACATAGAAAAGACTTGGTCTAGTGTAGGAAGAGGGGAAGAAGGTGGGAAGCAAGAGGAAGAGGCTCTCACAGCATGAAGCGGATCTCATAAGGTAAAGGAAGAATCGGAGGCGGCCTAGCTAGCACCTGGTACGGCAGCCAAGCAAGGTTCGTGGTGACTCGCATCAAGCCGGCTGCAGCCGGCACAGTGGCATAAGCACCTCGTCTTCACCAACCCCTCACCCGCCTTGGGCTGGTTCCAGGCGTTCTAGCGCCTCACGGCAGCCACCATGCGGGTACCTGATGCGGGCTGCAGCCATTATGGTGATGATGCAAGTCAAGACGAGATCTTGCAAATATATTCTCAATATAGTGTGTTTGTACACTTATTCGGTAGTTTGCTGGATCTAGACTTGTATGCCTCTTCAACGCCCTAGAAGTTGACAGCTCCTCCCCACAGTTTACGCCGAATATTGTCATAAATTAACAAAAAAAGATTTATATGTTCCAGTCCATTTGTAGGATTGATCGACCTTGTAGATATAGCTAGCACGAGTTCCATAAGTAAAGTACACCAGTGCAACGTCTGTATTGTTATCCCTCTACATTTTCCAGCAGAGCTAGTTGACAATCTTCGGTGCTGAGAGATGAAGGCTGCCCTCTCTGATTCCCGGCGCCACGCCATTCAAAAACTTGGTGGAATAAAAGTGCGATTTATCAATCTTGGCTTTTGTAGCGGCGACAAGCCCAAGCTTGCCACGCACCAAATTCGGGGCAACACCATCAATGGTGTCCAAAGAAAAGCTGTCCATCTCAAATGGATCCTCACGAATCATGCGCCTGCTTCGAAGAATCTCCAATACCTGAATCTCTTCAGGATTGAGATAGCTTTGGGCAGCCTCGAATGCCTCGTCGTCACGGACCCGGCCGCCACTCGAATCCACACCCAAACTCTTCAGCTTGGCGAACAAGGCGTCTTTCTTCTCGGGAGGCACGTAGATAAACGCCTTGTAGCAGAATTCCAATACTTTGGATACCTCATTCTGCGAAAGATTGCCCGTGGTATCAGCGTCGACGGTGCCTTGGATGACTATCACGCTGTTAGAAAAGGTTATAGAGTGTTCAGACGTCAACTCTTACTCGGTCTCAGGAGATCAAACGCTCGCTGAAATCCTTCCTCCTCTGCCTCTTGGATAATTGGCTCATGCTGTTTCCGAATCTGCTTCGTGGCGCTGCTGACGGCCAAGAAGAACCGCGTATAGCTTTCGACGGTTTTTTTGGAGTGCCACGATCCTGCGGCTTGCTCGTCATAGTCGCCCCTGATGGACGCGGCAATAGTGACCGCCGCAGACAAGCCGCCAACTACTGCGAGATGAACACCAGAAGAGAACAGCGGATCGATGAAGCTGCCTGCGTCTCCGCAGATGCGGGCATTCGTGAGGTGGTATCTCGATGCTGTGTAAGACCAGTCCGAGGCTGAGTGGACCTCGGTCACAAGCTCGGCGTCAGTTAACAAAGATTTCGTGGTGGGAGCCATTTCCAGACATTTCTTATAGAAATCTACTGTAGGCGGACTTCCAAGCTCGCGCTTCTTGTCGGCTGCCATCTTCTGATGCTGGACAACGCCGACAGACCTAGTCCCGTCATGCAGCGGCATGAACCAGGCCCAGCCACTTGCATCTTTAGATTGGCCGAACGATTAATATCAAGTTATACTTTGGGACAGGGCGATTGCTTACCATCGAGAGCTTCAAAATAGGGTGACCCATGCATGTGCGTCCCCGGGCCGTAGAGGTTATCGCTCTTCCAGTAGGCCCAATTGGCGACATTCTTGAAATTATCGTTGAACTTGCGATTCTTGAGGTATTTGGTGCTCAAAATGCCGCGCCTGCCACTTGCATCGATAAGGTATTTGTAGTTAATAGAGCCAGATGTACCATCTTTGCGGACCCATGTTGCGGATACAGGTTTGCCCGGACTGGCACCATTCTCGGCCCCGTTGAAGCCGCTGTCCTTCGCCTCAGTGCTCGCGTCTGGAACAAATTGAATACTGTCGACCTTTGTCTCTTCGAATATATTGGCGCCGCATTTTCCAGCATGCCTGAATAGCAGGTCATCGGACTCGGAGCGGATCAGATTCCAAGCGTAGCCCTCTGGGCCGCCTGCGTCGAGGAAATCCGTATCTATACCACGACTTAATTAGACGCAGGCCCCACACGACGGTGCATAAACTGCAGACTTACACGCATCTGGCTGGCCTTGAGCCAATCGAAACACCGCACCGTTCTAATACAGAAGTAGGGTAAGCATCTGCAAAACCAGTTTGATTAGTAAATTATGCTCACCTTATGAAAGAATCCATGGCTATTGAAGATTTCATAAAAATCGATAAATTGGAAAAAGTGGCGAAGAGAGGGGAGCGTGCTTTCACCAATATGATACCTGTAGCCCCAACATTAGCAGCTGCAGAAGAGAAATCGCATCATGCGAAGAAAACTACCTGGGGAATTTGTCCGCTTCAAGCACAACAGTGTCGATCCCTTCTCGAGCCAAAACTGAGGCGGCGTATGAGCCAGCTGGGCCACCGCCAATGACAAGGACGGTACAGTTTTCAGGAATAGACATGGTCATATGTAAGAGTGCTTTCACGAGATTATGAGTGAGGTTCGCTGGTATTTTTCGTTTTCGCTGGGGATTAGGATCCAATTTATACGTCAAAAATAATTTACGGATCTGCACAAATTCGTCCCATCATCTGGAGTACCGTACTGCCGATAGCTCTCAAGGAGCTACCAGCCGCGTCGTAAGGTCAGAATCTCCACATGCCTCAATAAGAAGAGGGGCCAATATCGCGACCGGTAAATAGGTTAGGCTCGTGGAGCTCAGCTGGATAACGTACAATCATCGAGGCTTATCATTCCCAAGCTCAATCAAACCCCGGTGGCATAGACATGTCGTGTACGGGCCAGTCATCGTGCCAGGCGCTGGCAGCATGGACGACGTATTTGCTTCTTGAAGACGCAATTTGACGTGGCGCTTGTCTCGGTGCTGCACGAGACGGGGCAACCATGCCGGGGGGCCGAGCGTAGTGCTTCCCGAGACATTATTCGTGTATTTCGCAGCCGAGATTTATCCAGTATATGAATCATACTGGTGAGCTTGCTCGCGGATCACGGATGTTGATGCGCACTTCTGCGTGTCTCGGGCCTGGGCTCAGCGCCGGTTTCATACCTTTGGCAGCTGAGCAGCGCCTCGGTCAGCGTATCCATCATCACGGCAACTCTGCAAAGAGATATCCCAGCTGGTGCGTGGATCTTGCCAGCGCATCAACTAGACAACCCCGCTTCCCTGCCACTCATGAGAGGGGCCAAACCCATTGAAAGGTGAACAAGTCACCTGCATGCAGTTTTATGCTGTGCCATGCACAGCTCCGAAGTGGGAGCCGTCGACATCCGCAGGATGCCCACAGACATATCCGAAAACTGGCGGTAGATTTGTTAGGATTCCGTCATTCTGTAGGCCAGCTTCCTAAGGCCAGACCGTGACCGGGAGGCATCTCTGTATGCCAGAGCAATTCACCCACTCCTGGTAAGCAAGTTGCATATGTTGCGCAGCAAATAATGTAGCCGCCTAAAGAAGTTGAATTATATTGGTATACCCGTAAACGCCTTCGTATCTCATGCCAGTGTCCTAGAATTCAGTCCGCTACTCCATATGTCGCTTCACTTTCTCGACGCGCCGACCGCCGTACGCTCCTTCGTCGTCGCCATGTCGTTCTCGCTATCTTCCGTCTCCTGCTGCAGCTGTTTCTTCTTCTTGTTGTTCTTGATGCCGCCGGCAGTGTTGGGCGCCGACCCGGAGCCGCTATCGCGGAAGGACACTAAGATAGGCGTCAGGGCAGGCGATCCGGGTGTTGACCCGGGTATGCCCGATTCCTACATTATCACAAGTTAGCCCACTAGGGTCCTACCTCAATATACAAAATACTAACGCTTCTTGTACTGATATTAGGTTTATAGGAAATAGATAAGCATGAATATATACGGGTTTAGTCTACAGGCCCTATCTTATAGTACTACATAGCTGTGCTACTAATACCCTTTATATAATTATTAAATCCTGTTATAATATTTCTACTTAGTATGTTCCTGAGGTAGGTAGACTCCTTCTAGATAATACCCTCCTCAACTTGGTTCTACGATTCTAGATATTAGTGTTAGTAGCTATATAATTAGCGTGCGGCGTCCAGGCACAGGCGGCCGCGAAAAGTGGAGGCAGATTGTGCGACAGAGGCTGGGCATCCTCCAGACCATTATACTCGTCGCCAATCGCTGTTTCGCCTCATCATGAAGATGATCCAGACGTTAGCAAGACTGACTTTGGGCGGCTTCCCGCCCCGCGATTTCAGTGATCCCGTGATGGTCGAGTTCACTAAGCCTTGCTTCAAGGAGGGTGTTGTCGAGTCTATGATGCTCTTTTAGGTTTTATTTTATTATTAGAATTTCTATTCATTTCTAATGCTAGGTAGGCAAAGTGACCTGTTGATCGTCTGACTTACACCGCCGACTGTTTGGAGCGCCGACGCCGCGGCTCAGCCCACTGAAATCGCGGGGCAGGAAGCCGCCCAGAGTCAGCCTTGCCGACGTCTGGAAGCTTCTCACCATCAACAAACACTGTATATAAATCCAGCACCCAACCACAATCAAGCTCCATGTATTATTCATAAAAGCCTCTCAAGCTCAATTTCACAGCCAAGATGTGCCAGAATCATTCAGATGCCGATTGTGACGACAATGACACGCCCCAGCCATCGGATAACTTCCCATGGCAGCTCGGCACCTATGACGCACACTGCCACCCGACAGATGTCATGAGCTCGATTGACCAGTTTGCGAGCATGCGCGCATCCGTATTGACAGTCATGGCCACGCGCTCGCAAGACCAGGAGCTCGTCGCCCAAGTCGCTGCCTCGCACGGCATTGCCAGCTGCAAAGATCTCGCGGACACGACTGGTGCTTGCCGAGTCGTGCCGGCGTTTGGCTGGCATCCGTGGTTCTCTCACCAACTCTACGACGATGCCGCCGCGGAACCAACGTACAAAGTCGACGGTGCCACATCACCCGCTGACGCCAAAAGAGCCCACTACCGCGCTGTGCTGCAACCAAGCCCAGATGATGCCTTTGCCGACGGTCTGCCCGATCCTGTGCCCCTCTCGTCGTTTATCGCCGCCACCCGCGAACGTCTGGAATCCCACCCGCTCGCCCTCGTCGGCGAGATGGGCCTCGACAAAGCCTTCCGTCTGCCCGAGCACTGGGACACCTCCGACCCAACCACCACCCACGACGAGATCTTGACGCCCGGCAGCCGCGAGGGCCGTCGCCTGCGCCCGCAGCGCGTGCGGATGGACCACCAACAGGCCATCATGGCCGCACAGCTCAAACTCGCCGGCGAGATGGGCCGCGCAGTGAGTCTCCACGGAGTACAAGCCCACGGGGTGCTCTACGACACGGTGTCGAAATGCTGGGCCGGCTACGAGCTGCCGTCGAACCGGGAGCAGAAACGCGTCGCCCCCGGTGCAGAGGACTTTTCCAGCAGCTCCGAAGACGAAGACGAAGAAGAGGAAGGGTCACTGCCAGCCCAGATGAAGGCATTGGAGTTGGGAAAGAAACAAGAGAAGAAAGGCAAAGGCAAACCATACCCGCCGCGGATCTGCCTGCACTCGTTCTCTGGCAGCCACAGCACGTTCCAGCAGTGGATGCGGCGCAACATCCCCGCGCGGGTGTACGTGTCGTTTTCCGTGGCGGTGAATCTGTCCACGGAGGCGAGCCGCAAGAATTTCAACAGCATGCTCGCGAACGTGCCCGACGACAGGGTGCTCGTGGAGAGCGACCTGCACACGGCGGGCGCGGTCATGGACGGCCTGCTGGAGCACATGTACCGACGCGTGTGCACGGCCAAAGGGTGGTCGCTGGAGGATGGCGTGGCGCAGATACGAAAAAATTACGAGACATTCATATTTGGTTGACAAAGGTGGATTGGGGGAGGTCCAGATGATAAAGGAAAGGGCTCGTGTTCTTATATAATACATTCATGCATTAGAGCCCGGTTTATGTTAGATGTAGATGTTATACGAAAGTTGTAAAGAATGTCACAGATGCAAAATATATGGTATAGACTTCCTCATCACAGCGAGTGCTCCCGCTCGTCCACGCGCTCATACGCGGGCGGTGCCTCATCGTCATAGTCCACGCTGGTCCTGCGCTCCCCCGCCTCCACGGCCACCAAATCGCTCACGACCGACGCCGCCTCGCGCAGCTCCGAAATCTCATCCGCCACCGAGTTGTTCTCCTTTGCCGTCGCCTCATCGGCCGCGCGCAGGATCGCCTTTTCATCGGGGTAGCCGGTGGTGGCACCGCGACACCGTGACTTTTGCTCGTCCTCGTCGTCGAAGCGGATGAGCGTCTTGGGCTCGTCAAAGTAGTGGCCGGCGGCGTAGAGGGGCAGCTCGTTGCTGGTACGCGGGCGGCCGCGGCGGCCGCGCGTGATGTGTCGGAGGAAGGCGGTGATGCAGAAGACGGCGATGCCAAAGATGAAGGCCGTCTTAGCGACGATCATGAGCATACGCGCACGAGTCTAAATTTATATCTGTTAGTACATGTCGCTTTCTCCAGCAGGATGTATCAAAACTTACAGCTTCGTTAAAGGCTGCCACGACTTCGTCCTCGTAGTTGAGGTAAAAGTCCTCTTCCATCTCCCAGTCGCTTTCGTCCATGTCCTCCCAGTCCATCTCGTCCTCGAGCTCCATCGCGGCCTGCTCCTCCGCCGTCGGCCCGCAGCCGAAGAACGTGCGCCAGCCGCTGGCGCTCTCGCAGACCTCCTCGTGGCTGTGGCCGAACCGGTACGCCAGCGCCTTGAAGGCGCAGCGCACGTCGCGGCACTCGCCGAGCGGCGTGGGCGGCGGCTGGCTCGCGAGCTTGGCCTGCAGGTTGTGCTCGAGCTTGTCCATGATGACAGCCTGCTGGTCGCGGATCAGCGCCTCCAGCTCGCGGGCCTGGGCGCGGAGGTCCTTGAGGCGCGACACCTCGTCGTCGACGGTGCTGCCGGTGAGGGGGGCCAGCGCCGTCTGCTCGTCGCCGACGCCGTCCTCGATGCTGCCGTGCTCGTCGCCGCTGTCGGCCAGGGACTCGGTGACGGTGGTGTGGAGGTGCAGGTAGCGGACGTTGGCAGCGTTTTCGACGCTGGCGATTTGCACGGGCGTCGTCTGGTAAAAGTTGGTGGTGAAGGAGGAGGCGTCAAGGGCCGCGTTGCCGTTGACGGTGTGTATATTGAAGGTAAGAGCCTGCTTCAGCGTCTCGCAGGTAAAGGTCCAGTTGGAGGTGATGATCATGCCGTTGTCGAGGGTCAGGGCACCTTGGCCAAAGCCGTCGGCATCTTGAGCCAGGCGACGGCCACTGACGCTGAGCTTGGCGGGAGAGCATGGCTCATCGGCTTCGACAACATCAAGACGAAGGGGCTGAGCAGAAAATGTTAGGTTGGTTGGAGGTGTCTGCGTGAATTGTACTCACAACAACTTGCGTTTCAGCACCGTCCACGGGCACGTTCAACGTGATGTATGCAGTAGGGATGGTTTCTGTCGCTGGTCAGAACCGTGGCTCGTGTGATTTATTTTCGCATAAAAATGAGAACAATGTAGACCTACCAGTTGCAGAGACTCTGCGCACGGGAGCGGGCATGGATTCGCATGCCACGGCGTGCACGAGCAGCAAAGCTGCTGCCTGAGTAAAGGCCCGCATTTTCCCGTTGTACGAAGAGATGTATTAAAAAGACAAAGAAACCCCAGATTTTTGAGGCCGTCGGCGGTGTTGCATAGACTAGATGGTCTCGTCGGGCCAGGACACGTTGACAACGGGGTGGCTCGCTAGGCAGCCGCCAAAAACCCCAGCGCCACTGTCGAGCGAGAATGAGCAGCGAGCGACGGGGAAAAAATAAAATCGAAGCCGCGTTATACAACCAACAAAACAAAATGAAGAAAAGCGAAAGGGTTAGTAAATAACGGTTGGTCAGAAATACAAAGGCCGTCACTCGTCCTGGAAAAAGAGTGTGCAGAGGGAAGAGAGAGTGAGACGAGTGGACGAGGCGGCACCTATACCCGCGCAAAGAGTCAGCGGCACACACACTCATCACACACCTGCATGCACACAAGGCTAGGAACGGGGAGGCTTCGCCCCAGCGCGCACGTTGCAGAGTGGCAGGCTAGGCTCACTTACACGGTGGCCCTATGTGGATTTGGGAGGGCCCAGAGGGAAGGGAGTGACTGCCAGGCCCTCAAGCTAGCGGATGCACAGCCGTAAAACTGGTGTAAACTGGGCCTGGAACCGCCCAGGTTAGTTATAATTTAGCTGGGTTATTGTACAAGGCTGTGCCGGGGCCGAAACCATCGGCGACAAGGCGAGCAGGGGTTCGAGGGAGACTGCGGTCAGAGGAATATTAATCGCACTGGCCCTCGCTTAGAAGAGACCATGCTCTGCTGTGCTATTTATGTTGTGTTATTTACGTTGCTTGATAAGTTCAACAGGGAAAGGGAAGGCGACTCAAAGTCAAACCTCTTTGCAGCAACTCATCCCCCCCAGCCGGGCTGTGAAGACAAGAACAGTAAACACCCCCCAAAAATATCGCTAGTTCGATTTGACAATCACCGTGTTGACAGAAGAGCTGACGCAAGTCGACCTTCTTAGATGGGCTGATCGTCCCACTTTGGTCTCTTCTCCCCCCCCCTGCCAGAGAGTCAGTCCCCCCAAAAGTCTGCGACAAGGGCGATCTCTGTCCTCTTTTTACTGGGTTCACAAGGAGAAGTTCCCCCGAAAACTGCTTGTAAGAGTCAGCGGCGGCGCGCTCGGGTGCCGGGACGCGCCTCGTAAGGCGGCGCAGCAGCAAGCCAGTCCTTATTTTCTGAAATTATTCCCACCACTGGCCGTACGACAAGGAAAGTCCAAAAAAGCCGCAACGGTTCGTCTTGCCCTGTTAGAAGTGTCATTCCCGTCCCCTGAAATCCCTGCGCTGATTACCCTTCTCTGTGTGGTTTTTTTTCTTCTTGCGCCGCCAATGGTGAGATGCCGTTGACCCCATTGCGATCGCAAATTGGGCCATGAGGAGTATACGCGCGGCCACCTGTCTTGGCATTTGATCTCGTTGCAGCCATCGTTTCTCAACATGTTGAAAAGGAGTACAAAAGTCCCTCTCACCCTGCGCAACATCTCCGGTCCCAAACCGATCCTGGGCCCAATGATGACGAGGCTTTTCTGCCACTCTCTTTATTATTAATGAGAAGCAGCACTGCCCCCATGTCTCAAAAGTACACTTACCCGAGCTTTCTTTCTGTTCCCCCGTTCTAGGACGTAACAAGCCAGCCTCTCTGTTTTTTTTCCCTTCGCTAGGCGCTGTCTAGTTTCCATTCTTTCCGGCCTGTGTCCGGCTTCTGGCATCTTTTTTTCCCATGTTCCCATCTTTTTGCTTGCCGGAATGCCGTAGCCACCATGCATACCCTGGTCAAGGCTCGTATAAGCACAGCAGCGTAATCTATGCCCAGATGTGTACTATGCATGTCCGCTATTTTAAGCGAGAGAAAGTGAAAAATAAATGCAACAATATATGACGACCCCCCCTGGCCTCATGTAACCGGTTCTCTTGCCCCCGTCACCCATGCATGCAAATGCTCATAGGCTAGCGAGCGTGGTCGTGTGCTTCGCTGCTTAAATTAGACAGCCAAGAAAGAGCGGAAAAGTGTCATCTCACCCCACACTCGCGCACCCAGGCGTCCTGCAGATTTTCCTTTTTTCTCTTGTAGTGCGCCTGTGTGCTCGCGCCATCACGTTTGGGACCGTTCAAATGGAAGAGTTGTCACTTACATGCCATTGGCTCTAGAGGCTCGTCTTGGCAGCTTTGCTTTCCCCAAACTTTCACTAGTCTCGCGCTCTCCCCGTCTCTCTTATCTGAACAAGCAGTCCCAAATACCACCCACAATAAGAAGCGGCTTTTCGGCTCAAAGCTGGGAACAAGGACCTGCTGGTCCTTCCTTTTTCGGCTCTATTCCTCTCGGTAGGTGGGACGAACGAGGCGTGCAGCGCCGCCAAACTCCTTTTTCTCTTTCAAATAACGCAAAATCACTGCATAGCCCCGGCTACGCCGCGTCCAGCCCATTCGCGGCGGTCCCTCCCCTTAGGGAGTGAAGAGGGGCGGGCCATCGTGTTCTTTGCCTTCGTGGTGTTGCGGGCTGTGGGTGGCCGTTCTAGACCCTGGGGAACCGGCTGCTCCAGTGAGAGGATTCATGCCCACGTGCGCTGGGGGTGTGCGCGACGACTCGCCAACGAGGCACGCCATAATATAGTTTATTAGGTGTGGCTGGCCACTATCAATTCCAGAGTCATTGCGTGAAAATACTAATAAATAAAACTGTCATGGGGAAGTAATATTCCCGTCAAAGACTATGTTCGATTTCGGAGCGCGTAAACAAAGAGTATTTGCTAGTAAAAAAAGATGCCGTTGTCCAATCTCGCTCCGGCTCTCTGAGAGCTGGGCTTACACGATAAAGTGCCAGGCAATGCCTCCTGCTCCTGGCCCGTCCACAAACCACCAAACAGAGCGCCAACGCTTTGAAAAATGTAAAAAGAAAAACGCAGAAAACGCAGAAAACGCAAAAGACAAGGAAATAAATCATCAACACACGGAATGTACCAACTATAAACAAGAAATCCAGAAAAATCAAACGCTGTAAATGTGTACAAGTAGTGGTGTCTCTCAATCAGACAGGTAGGCACTGAGAATCTCGATGCGCGTATGCGCAACTTCGGAATCTTCCGTCATGAGCTGCAGAATCTCAATCATGCGAGCTGTCTCCTTATTAGCAAAAGTCCGCCGTAAAACTGTCATGTGCAAGTACTTACAGATATCGGCTCTGGCGCGTACGAAGAGGGGATCTCTGGAAAGACCCTCTTTGCCGCCGGGCTCACGAATGACCTCGCGGAGAACGTTGCCGATGCAAACAGCCTCGAGAAAAGCGCGGTGGTTGAAAACCCACCACACGCGCGCTTCGGCTTCGAGCAGCGAAAAGAGCATAAAGAAGGCGCTGATGGCATCGTGCGCCGCCTCGAGCGTGCCGCGAGTGTTGACGGGCACGTCGGGGCTCTCCGACGCGTGCACCAGCATCAGGTTGTGGAAGTAGTTGCTGGTGAGGAAGAGCGTCTGGCGGACGACGCGCTTGTTGGTCTGTGCCATGGCCGTCAGGCTGTCGGCGTCCCAGGACCGGAACACGTCGGGGAACGACCGATACACGGCGCGAAAGTCGGCGACCAGCTTGGATTTGTGGCGTCCCGTGCTGCAGATGGGCATGTCGAGCGAGCGCGGCGAACAAATCGTCTCCTGCACGAGGTTGGCCAGCGTCCAGGAGCCGCGGATGTAGGCGGTGTCGGTCGGATCACTGCTCGCAATGGAGCTGCCGTGGTCGTTGAGGTCTTCCACGGACACGTCGGTGTGCGTGGCCGAGGGAGGCAGAGAGAGAAGCACGGTCAGGAACGTGTCTTGGAGCAAGACCGCCTGCCACACCTTGCGCCGCTGCTGCTTCTCAAAGGGACTCGCGTCGGGCGTGACAATGTTGGGGTCGCGGTGCAGGCCCATGGCGTAGGCCTGGCGGATGAGAATACCGGCAAAGGCCCAGCCGTCAGACGCATGGTTGTCGTTGATGAGAAAGTACGTCATCAACACCATGGCCTGGATGGAACGCAGAGAAGCGATGCTGAGGTACGAGGACATGCGCAGAGCCTGGTTGCAGGCCGAGGCGTAAAACTCGGCCTGCTGCTTGCGCTCCTTTCCGGCAGTCGAAGTGACGAACTGGGTGCCCAGGGCAATCATGACAAATATTTGGGCGATGAAAGCGGCATCCATCTCCAGCTTTTTCTGGTCATTCATGCGCCAAAACTCCTCGTAGTCAGCGTAAAAGGTGAGGCGGTGAATCATGGGATACACTGGGTCGACACATTCGAAATAGCGGTTGATGAGCATGTCGGCTTGCTGCTTCTCGGGGAGCACCGAGATGACTTCCTTCAAGCCGCCTTCACAGGTCCAGTAGTTGGCAAAAGGGTGTTCGGACCCGATGCCAAAAACATTGCTTGAGGACGATTTGGAATAGGGCACATTAGACATCAGTCCGGTGGAGAGCGCGAGGGCGCCCCGAGAGGGACTATCGCCAGTGGCAGCATATCGATCAGCGATGTTGGGAATGTTGGTTCTGCCTTCGCTGCCAGGCTTCTTCTTGGGAGCTTTGGTCATGCGTCGGCCAGTGGAAGCAGATCTAGTGGTTTCCCTGTATCCGGTCAGAAGAGAGCCAGTAGATTTGTGAGAATTAAACATACTCTAGCAAGTTGGCGACATGAGCATATCTGCATTCGGTTTGTCTTTTGATGCCTTGGTTCGCGTTAGTATGATAGAGAAACAACTGAATATATAGTAAACTTACACGCTAAACAGTGAGGACGGCCACGATCGCACTAGCAACAGTATTAATACTTTGTCTTTGTCATGGTTACGGAGCAAATTCGTGCCTTTGTCTTTCGTTCTACACATTCGTGGCAAGAAAGTGTAGGCTTGTTGCGCTTCTGTTTCTTCTTGGGAGGACCATCGCCCGTAAAATTTTCGGTTTCATCGTGGAACTCCCGTCTGTCGTCGTGGTAGTCTCTCCGGTCCTCGGGATAGTCGTGTCTGGAGTGAGGCGACTGGATTGGGGGCGGCGCATGACCGTGGTAAGAGGAGCTGTGGTGATGAAGCGACGAGTGGCTGCTGGTGGGAGGCGAGGCGGTAGAATGGTTCTGGCTGTGGTTCTGGTTATGGTTGCTGTTGTTATGGCTGTTGTGGCTGTTATGGTTGTTGTGGTTGTTGTGGTTGTTGTGGTGGTTGTTGTGGTTGTTGTGGCTGTTGTGGTTGCTGTTGTGGTTGCTGCTATGGTTGCCGTTATGGCCGTTGCTGTGAGTGTGGTTGTGATTGCTACCGTTCATCCTGTCATGACCAGGGCTGCGCAACATGGGCGCTGGGGCCTGATGCTGCGAACGGGCATGGTGATCGGGCGAGCCGAGATAGGACAGGGTCGCGGAGAGAGGCGCGAGTCGGCCAGCCTGCTGCGCAATGGCAATGGGCGGCGGCAGATGACGCGGGGGAGCATTCATCGCGAACGTGGGGGTATGCTATGAGGCCGCGTTCGAATATGCAGATGAGCGAATCGAGCTGGGTTGCACGGTCGCCAGACAAGCCCACCTATTGGGGGCGGAAGACGGATGAGGGTCTAATAGAGTTGGGTTGAACGATTCGTCTGACGCAATCGCCGGTTGGGATAGAGACGCGGAAGATGAAGGAGACGGGGAACGGCGCGGGGACGATCGATGACGAGACGGTTTCGACGGGACGAAGGTTGAAATCGGTGGGTGGTGACAGCGGCTGCGTGCGACGGCGCCGTTGAGGATATGTAGATGTTTTCTGGCCTGGCTTGGCTTCTTTGCTGTGCCGCCACCTCGGCTGTTGTAAATCCGGAGCCACAAAAAAACGAGGACTCGGGCGAGGGGGAAGAAGAACTGGATTAAAGGCCAGAAGAAGATAAAAAGAGGAGAGAAAAGGGATGAGGCGAGAAGAGAGGAGAGAAAAAGCCGGAAATAAAAAGTGCCTTGGGAGGGCTACGCGCGATGTGCAGAAACGGTCGAGTAATATTAGTATCGAGAGGAGCTGGGAATAAATAAGATGGGGGACGAAGCGGGTGGGAATAAGCAGTG
>PHFE01000028.1:591413-629287 GCA_002796755.1 Paracorniculantispora psalliotae | reverse complement strand
GGGGGGGGGGGAATGCCGGGACTGGGGGGGACGCTGCAGAAGGGGAGGGGTGCCCTGAACAAGCTTTTTCAAGGGCCTGGGCCGATGGACACACTGCAGATGCCTCACAGACTCACAAGGATCCTCTTGACGTGAGACCCAGAGGCCAGACACGCAGCGGCATCTGGGCAATGGATCCCACAAGCCCGGCCAAGAGGGAGCCCGGGGAGCCCCAAAAAAGCTTGGCACTGTTCTTGTCTCTTTGGCGTCGTTTGGCTTCGTCCTGAGTGGCTGATAGGCTGGATGGCGACGCAGAATGAGGCTAAAATCCACGCTACGAATGGATGGTCCCCTGCCAGTCTAGACAAGGGTCCGGGAAATGGGCGAGGCCTTTTTCGTTTCTCCCACTCACTATCTTGCCTAGTAATAATAGAATTTCTCTTATCCTTGCTGCTCTGGCAATGCTGCTATCCCCAAAACTGTCGTCTCGTCCGCCCCAGCAAACTCGTAGCCTCCTCCTAGCGTCGGTTGACATCTCCTTGCCTGTTTAGCCCGTCACGCCCGTCTTTGCGCCGCCGATGGGGCCAAAAGGGCCTGGGCCTACTGGATCCCGCTACCTGGTAATAATCTGTCTTTAGTCTGCCCTGCTAGCTTCCTGTTACCTACTCGTCGCTGCATGGTCTGGCATAGTCTGTGTGAGAAAAAGGCCCTTGTCCAGCTGCCACATGCACCCTTCCTGCCTTCCTGCTGCCACGCTGCAGTCTGCCACACACACACCCACCCAAAGCCCGCCCCACTAATAGAGAGCCTTCACGAGCTGCCTCGTTTTGCGTCTTGCAAACAGACACCAAGACCAAGACGCGGCCATCGTCCGCATCACCAATATCGTCCTCATCGAGAAAACAATTAATCACTACCGGCTTCATCACCTACTCGTCGTCCTGCGCTTCATTCCCTCCGATCTTCTCCTCCTCAACCCACCCGTCCGCCACGGCTCGCATCTGCTGCTTTGGGTTAAGATGGGCGGCAATAATAAACACGGTCTAGAACCTCAGCCCAAAAAAAAAAGAGAGTCCAATACTCTTTACTTTCGGCCAGCCCCTGCGCCTGCGTCGGTCATGTACCGCATCGTCCCAGCTTGTACAGACACGGGTGATGCTTTTTCCGCCCACTTTCCCATGCTCTTGGGCCAGATTGGCTCCGACGATCCATGCCTTCGTTCTTGGCCCCCTCTAATCCTGTCCTCACCCTCCCGTCTCTTCTCTCCCACCGACCGGAGCGCCCTCGTACCGGCCAGGCGGCGCCCGGCATAATTTTGCCATCCCGCGATAGCCGAGACCAGGTGCTACGGCCGAACAGCTTGCTTTCAGCTTCGCGAGGCACACTGTTGCCCAACGGGTCCTGGTCCTGTCTTGTCTGGCCCTTGCTCTGCCACGCTAACCGCAAATCGAGCTTAGAAACGTTGCAGACGGCCTCGCACTACTGGAAGTTATTGACAGATTCCACCGCTGGCTCATTTACAACAAGCTACCAAACTTGCATGACAGCATGGGGCGCATTCTTCCTCTTGCTCATCTCTCTCCCCGGGCTATCCCTACCCTGTCACCTTGACTGCCACATTCTAGTATGAGACACATTGAATCCCGTCCGCTAGGGTGGTATGGGGGAGCTCCTCCCACCCCTAGCCTGTCCTATCGCGTTGCTGGCGACAACCGAGTCGTGCGCACCTCAGCTCCCTGCAACTCAATCACGCATCCGTTCTAGGCCCGGCGTAATACTATCCTCATCATGTACCGAGCCACATGTAAATCGCACCTGTTCGCCTCGTCCGCCCTGTCCGTTTTCCTGCCGTTTTCCTCCCGTTATGCTGGAGCACTACCGGCTGCGTTCGCCAGGTGCCGAGCTGCAGGGTAAGATGTGCACTGACAACTTGCAGCTAGCCAAATCACAAGCCCCATCGACATCTCCATGACGCCACCACTGGCACTGCCTTGCCGTAGCTCCAATATTCCCGTACACTTCAAATCATCTCATCTGTCCATCGCCATTCTCGTCCATGACAATCCCTGCACGACGCACGCAGCTGATCGCTCGTCACCTCACCGTCTCTGGAATGAGCAGCACACCAGTCTCACCGGCGCCGTGGCGCTCTGCGCTCGTCTCACACCTGGAAGGCATGGATATGCCTCTCATGGTCCTCAGCACCCTCCACCGCGAGCAAAACGCTGACGCCGCGCCCTCATCGCAGTGGACGGCAGAGGCAGCCACCTTTTCGCCCAGGGCTCGCACCATTGTCTACCGCGGCATGTGGGCTGACATAAAGCCGAACCCTCGCAACTCGGCACCGCGAAACCCTAATGTCTACCAGACAGATCTACTGACCTTCACTACCGATGCGCGCATGGAGAAGGTTTCAGAGCTGTTCCCGAAGCCCGCTTCTGCCAGCACACCCGAAAGTCTACCATCGTGCGCTGGGGGCTTTGCGGAGGCGGTCATATGGGCCGCGCACGCCAAAACCCAATGGCGCGTCCGTGGGCGCGTGTACATGGTTGGGCCCGATATCGAGTCAGATGAAGCGGCGCCCGTACGAGAGGCTCTGGGGGCGTACATGCACAGGAAAAATTCCGGAAATACAGGCAAAAACGGAGAGGGAGAGGAAAGGAGAGAAGGGGACGAAGCATCTTGGAGCTGGGCCAGAGAGCTCACACTCAGTTTTGGGAATCTGAATCCAGTCATGCGAGGAAGCTTTCGTAACCCAGCGCCAGGCACTGCGATCTCGCAGACGCCAGGTCCTGGACTTGGTCTTGGACAAAAGGTCGAAGACCTGCACGACGAGATTGCTCGCCAAAATTTCCGCGTACTTGTAATCGTCCCCGAGCAAGTAGACCAGGTCGACCTGACCGTCCCCGAGCGTGGCAGGCGCTGGATTCACGACCTGACCGCTGAAGGCGATGGTGCGGTCTGGACGACTACAGAGGTGTGGCCGTAAATGGTGCCACGCAGCATCAATCTTACACCGACGGTCCGTATTCAACCGTTTTCCTTGTACATAACGCTTTAGCATTTAGAAATCGACCAATGAAAACGGATATGCACGGTTGACTGTTGTGATGAGTGGGATGGGGCATTGATTGGCCCAAGCCACCACCAGCAAGCGCGCCACGAGGATTGCTTGCATGGTGTGGCGTTTTGGGGAGGAAACTTGGCATTCATGCAGCGACGAGGCAAAACCCACCGGGCTGGACAATGGGTATTGCCGTTTGAACGAGGCTGCCCATGCGCTGCTTCTAGAACGCCCACCCTCCCCTAAGATGTGGTGGACGAAGCCTAATAGTCTCCAGCGCCTGCCAACGGCACATACATACATGCATGGAGCGGATTCTGCCCGAGCCGCGTCGGGGGTTACACAAATCGGTCCCTCCCTGGGGAGAGAGAGGAAGTATGATGAGCTGACTTGCAGGGAGCAACGATCCTCTTCTGCTCGACCCTTCACCGAGAGCGGAGTCGCATAGCTTAAAGCAAAGCACTTATTTTCATCACCTGCCTTTTGCAGCTTCTCAATACCGCTGATATTGATATTGATTGTATAATTCTTATTACGTTACGTACGATGGTGCGGAGAGCATTCCAGCAATGTGGAATCGCGTAGATTAGAGCTGAATCGCCATGAACGAGGCCGCCATCTCGGGCATACCGATGCGATGTAATTAGCAGCCCAAGCCATTTATTGATTTTTTCTCTTTCTCTTTTAGCTAGTCAGCCTCATGTGGCGGCGGTAATACCGCAGCCGCATGGTCGGCGACCTTGTTTTTATAATCAAAGACGCAGACAGGGTAGGTGGATATGCCCTTGACAGGCGGATTCTGGGGCTTGCAGCTGAGCAGTACATTATCGAAACGGGCGGCGGCGGCGGCGGCGACACAGCCTTGGTGTTTTGTTTGGAGGCTTTTTTTTCTTCGGAAGGAGATGGACCCGGTTGCTGAAATTGGCCATAATTTGCGGTCTGATATTACATTCGCCCCGTTCTAGAACAGGATACGACAAAAAATGGCATCGCGAGGATGAAGAGCCAAGAAAACGGCACATGTTACGTTATTGTGGGCTATCGGAGCTTTTTGCCACAAAGACGTGAGTATTTCTGATGGAGCTTGTCATGCTAGTTCAGCAAGTCTTGGCGATCGACTACGCTGTTTTTATTAAGATCCTTTTTTTTCTCTCGTCCTTGTTTATTACCTGGACAGTGGCCCCTGCGACCGAGGTCGGGAGGAGATGCCCAAAGTAGTGATTCGATCGTCTAGACCGACGTCGCGTCGTGCATTCGATTGGCCAAGCTTTTGCGCGTCAGAATGGTAAGCCCATATGGCTCGCTTGGTAACTCTTTGGCGTCTTTTCTTTTTATAAGGCGCTTTCTTTTGCTTTTGAGTGGTGGGTTTACGGCCAGCCGAAACTCATCGGTAGCGCAGTTTTTTGCTGGCCTGGTCTGGGGAAGGTGAATGAATGGACGCAGACTACGAGCAGTATAAAAAACAAGTGAGCTAGTAAAAGGAAACGATAATTGTGATATATGGAGTCCAGAGCTTGGTCTTTTACTAAAACGGGCGGCTGTGAATCGTTCCCAGTCTGGTCTCAAGCGATATGGAGCTTGGCCAAACCAAACTGATAATGCGTGAGTTCACAGCGCAGGTGCATGACTTTGGCATCCTTGCATCAGACGATGGGCATTTCGCAATTTACTACCGAGACGGGGTGATTATATTCTGCAGCACGATTGTTTATCCCGCGAGGCCACGAATGACAGGACGAGTGCCAAACGGTGCGGTGGATCGGAGGGACACGGCAGGTATGGAGATGAGAAATCGTAAGGACTTGTTCTGCCCGTTGGGTCGGTCCGGTAGTATTAGCACGGTCTACGCAGTATATTTGGTAGGGTGGTAGTGGCTGGGCAGAATGCGGGTTCTAACACGTCACTTTACAGATGTGTGCGGTGGGTTGATTAGCGCATGGGCTTGGGTTCAGATAATACGTGGTCAATGTTGTTCGTTTTTTATAACGCTGGCAGAGATACACCGCAATTTGAAGACGGAGCTCGAGTCACGCGTGTTTTCTCGTATCAAACGAGTGAAAGAAGCTGGTGAATCGACACGGGCAGTGGCATCATCATCATCATCGATGAGCGGGAGCGTCTGTAGGAGCGGCATGCGGAGAGAATAGGCCGGGCAGAGAGAGAGTGCATGACAGATTCCTTTCCGTTCCCTCTCTATCTCTCTTGCTCACGCTGATAAAAGTTGGCTGGGCAGTCAACAAAAGGATGGGAAATGGCAAGCAAAAAGCAAAGAAAGGCATTTGGCGTAGGCGCTAACGGCCAAGCTGGCAGCGCCATGTGCGGGCAGAACCATATTTTGCAGCGCGAGCCCACTGAAACCCGCCCCAGGCCGTCAACTGTCGGGCAGCCACCACAGCTTTTGCTCGACTGGACTGGCACGCTGGACGCTAGTCTGAGGCGAACGATGCAGCTAGAGACGTTGTTTTATTATTCACCATTTTCCTCAGTATTATTAGCATTTAATTACAGTTTTTGCCCACACCTTTACCTTGTTGGTGCTGGTGCGTCACTGAAAGTGGGTGTGCTTTCTCTGTCTCCGGACCTTGTCGCTCCGCGGCCTCCACCCGAGGAAAACTCAACTTGCTCGATCTCGCCAAAACCATCGTCCCCCCTCTCTCTCTGCCTGTTTGTTTCCGGAAGATAAACGCCTTGACGCTTCGGAGAATTCCTTTGACTATTGATGCTTATTTTTTATCATTATTTTATCTGCCTCTTTCAACAACGGCAGACGAGAGACTTCCTACACTGTTCACCCTTGTCCGCCAACCGCGCTGACTCGGCACGCCTCCGCTCCTCCTGCGCCCCCAACCAGCCATTCGCTACCACCGAAAGCCTGCCTGCATCCCCCTAATAATACACACAACGGGAAAAAAACAACAAACATAACAAATACGTGCAACTCTTCGAATCAACCTCACCTATCCTTTACATCATCCTGAATTTGTGCGTCCTCAATTCGCCACGCGTGGTGCTCGACGCCTCCCTCCGATCACTGGCCCCGAAGCTCTTCGGACTTCTCCAGCCACACACCACACACATCACAACCACCGCCATACAACATCATGGCGATTGCTTCGCTGCGAACGCTGGTGGCCCAGGTCCCCAGCTGGCAGAACCGCCTCGACAAGCTCGTTTCCGACATTCATACACGACAAAGCGAATTATCAAAAATCGAGAATGGCATCGCCGACGAGACTGCCGCGCCTGCCCCGGAGCACGTCACGGAACCCGTCTCCTCGCCCGGACTGCACCTCGTCGACCACATGAACATTGACTCGGCCACCTCGGCCGTCAGCCAGCAACAGACGACGACGCACTCCGTCAATGGCCAAGCCGCCAAGTCCACAAAGCCGAACCCGGTCTACTTTGACGGCAGCATGCAAAAGTTCTTTGAGGAGCTGGTCCACTTCATCGCCGTCAGCAGGAACATGATGCGCAAGGCCAAGATGGCCGCCCGCGTCGCCCAGATCAAGAAGATGGCCGAGATTGAGATCAAGGATGAGCTGGGCGACGGAAGCACCGTGTCGGAGCGCCACACGTTACGCTACATCAACCCCCGACGACTGGAGTCGAACCTCGGCCCGGCGACCACCAACGGCAGCAGCCCTGCGCGACCGGTCCGCTCGCCCGACATCTTTGACGCCCTCGACAAGAACCTCGACACGCTGCAGTCCACCAGCGAAGTCGCCGCGTTCCAGTTCCTGCGCGAGGCCGCCAACAACAGACACATCAAGACCATCCAGAAGATCCTCGGCGACGTGCTGCAGGCCGCCACCGGTGAGCTGGCCCGTCTCGCCCGCGACGAGCCCGACATGGTCCGGGACGCCGACGCTGCGGCCGCGCGCACCAAGCGGCCGCTGAGCATGCGCAAGGAGCTCCCCGCGGGATCCAAGGCCGACGCGCCCAACAAGCGACAGAACACGGGCGCCGGCCAGCTCACGCCCTCGACCAGCCTGCCCTCGATTAGCCACATGGAGGTCGACCTGACGGCTCTGCAAAATGACGAGCCCATGGCTCCTCAAGTCATCCACCTACCCACCAGGGTGCCCGCGTAAAAGAGCAACGGCCCTACTACTACTGTTGGACTAAGATGCATATTTCCTCCCCATTTGACTGGCATTTTCTTTTTTCTGCATGAACACGCATAAACCAAAACACAGATACCACGGTGGCGTTTTTGTTTCATTTCACACTGCCCAATGACAAAAGGCACTACGACTGTCCTCACGAAACTTTATATGTTATGACCTCATGATACTTATGACTATTTCTTATGCTTGAGAGCACCACAATGTATATATACAAGAATATATCAACAATTTGGATATAAATATGATTTGTGCGATTCATTCAAATGCTCGTAAAACAGTTAAAATTAAA
This sequence comes from Paracorniculantispora psalliotae, assembly GCA_002796755.1. Classification (NCBI taxonomy): domain Eukaryota; kingdom Fungi; phylum Ascomycota; class Sordariomycetes; order Hypocreales; family Cordycipitaceae; genus Paracorniculantispora; species Paracorniculantispora psalliotae. The sequence goes on along the minus strand of PHFE01000028.1, from coordinate 621,825 downwards.
TCTATCTACGTGCATATACAATATATGACAATTCGCGGATGCTGTAACTGCAGATCGTGCCCACTGTACTGCTTGGCCAATGGGCGGACACCACCGCCGGGAGACCCCACACGAGCAAGTGGCGCGTGAACCAGCAGCCTAATGACATGCTGCAGCTTCAACTACTTTCCTGCACCTTTGACAGGGCACTTTGTTTGCCCAACTTACCAATCGTTGGCCCGGGCCATGACTGCAAACGCACACAAGCTCACCATGACATGATAGAATTCCCCTGCGACCTCTAACTAGAAGCTGCCCGCCTGCTCTTTGCTCCTCCACCGTCGTCTGCTCGACGAACCGCCGTCATGGGCCAAGGCTTCTCGCTCGCCACGCCCTCGGCGGGCTCAGCCGGCATCGACATTCCGCAGCTGCAGGATATTCAGTACGAACGAAGCATCGGCAATGCGCGGTTCATGAAGAGCATCCGGGCGCGCGACGACAACGCCGTCGTCCTCGTCAAGGTGCTGGTCAAGCCCTTTCCCGAAGTCAAGCTCGATGTGTACAAGAGGGAAATCATAGGTAATTCCTTTCTTCTCCTTTTGGGAGATGTGACGAAGAAATTGAAAGCTGATCTTTGGTGACGCACAGAACAGCGAAAAGCGCTCGCCGCCGTCCCCAATGCCCTCGGCTTCCAGCGCGTCATCGAGACGGAAACCAACGGCTACCTCGTCCGCCAGTTCCTGTACAGCTCGCTCTACGACCGCCTCAGCAACCGGCCGTTCGTCGAAGACATTGAGAAGAAGTGGCTCGCCTTCCAGCTGCTGTGCGCCCTGCGCGACTGCCACGCCCGCGACATTTACCACGGCGACATCAAGGCCCAGAACGTGCTCGTCACCTCGTGGAACTGGCTCTACCTGACCGACTTCTCCTCCGCCTTCAAACCCGTCATGCTGCCCGACGACAACCCCGGCGACTTCTCCTACTTCTTCGACACTTCGGGCCGGCGCACCTGCTACATCGCCCCCGAGCGCTTCTACGCCGCCGGCACCGGCGTCCCGCCCGAGACGGCCCGCATGACCTGGGCCATGGACATTTTCAGCGCCGGCTGCGTCATTGCGCAAATGTTCCTCGAGTCGGAAATCTTCAGCCTTGCCCAGCTGTACAAGTACAGGCGCGGCGAGTACGACCCCGTCATCACCCACCTCAGCGTCATCTCCGACAAGGACGTGCGCGAGATGATTGCCAACATGATTCACCTCGACCCGGAGAAGCGCTACTCGGCCGACCAGTGCTTGGATTTCTGGAAAGGGAAAGTGTTTCCGCATTACTTTTACAATTTCCTACATCAATATATGGAACTGGTGACCGACCCGTCGTCTGGCAACAGTCCCATGTCAGGAGCCCAAAAAAACGAGGGCGAGGCCGATGACCGCATCGACCGCGTTTACTACGATTTTGACAAGATTTCCTATTTCCTCGGCTACCAGTCAGATAAGAGAGTTCAACATCATGAACCTCGACTTCAATCAAAGCTCGGACTCTCACATTTCCCAGTGCAGCTGAGCATTCCCAACAACGAACACAGAGTCTCCGCGGACCTGGAACCACCAGAAGATGACGGAACCCTGATATTTCTGACGCTGGTCGTTTCTTCCATGCGATCGACGGCAAGAGCATCATCCAGAATACGAGCCTCCGACATTCTTCTAGCCTTTGCCGAACGGTTGACCGACGAAGCCAAGTTGGACCGCGTGTTGCCCTACTTAACGACACTGCTGCGGAGAGACGAAACGGACCTGGTAGTGGTCTCCGTCATTCGTACTATTACACAGCTCCTGCAAATGGTGCACATGGTTACGCCGATTAACTCGCATGTCATTGGTGACTACGTCCTCCCTAGAATGGAGTTGGTACTGGGATTCAAGACGCCAACAGCGAGTCCGCTCGTGCGGGCCACCTTTGCGTCATGTTTGGGTAGCCTGGCGTCGAGTGCGCAGCGATACCTTGAGCTGGCGTCCAGCATACGGCCCGACGGGTCCCTGTCCATCGCGGACCCCGAAATCGAGCCCGGTGCGGAGGCGGACACGAATTTCGAAAGCATCTTTGACAATGCTGGCAGGCAACTCTTTGATAAGATTGAGGGTTTCACGAAGCAGCTGGTCGAGGATCCCGATGTGTACGTCCGCCGAGCCTTTTTATCTTCGGTGCCGGAGCTGTGCATGTTTTTCAAGGAGCAGTCCAATGATGTTCTGCTAGCACATCTCAACACATATCTCAATGACCGAGACTGGACGTTGAAATGCGCCTTTTTTGATACCATTGTCGGTATCGCTGCTTTTATCGGAAACGTGAGCTTGGAAGAATTCATGCTGCCTCTGATGGTTCAAGCCCTGGCCGACCCTGAAGAATACGTTGTCCAGGCTGCTATTCATTCTCTAGCACAGCTTGCCGGACTCGGTTTACTATCCAAACCAAAGCTCTGGGAGCTTCTGGACCTCATTGGGCGTTTCACGATGCACCCTAATATATGGATTCGCGAATCGGCCGCTGAATTCATCTCCTTATCCGCAAACTTTCTGGAGCCCGCTGATGTTCGCTGCTTCTTACTGCCGCTCGTCAAGCCGTACTTGAAGATTGACCATCTTCCCAACTACAACGAGCTGAGCGTTCTCGACGCCCTGCAGGCTCCGCTCACGCGGCCGGTATTTGACCAGGCGATAACGTGGGCCACGCAGACCGACCGCGGACTGTTCTGGAAATCCCTGCAGCACGTTCGATCGCTCGCATTCGGATCTACTTCCACGCTGACAGCGCGTTCCAAAGACTTGCTCTCGAATCCGCTGAGCAAGTCAAATCGCAATGACGAGGACGATCAGTGGCTTGACAAGCTGCGCAACTTGGGACTAAAGCCCGAGGATGAGATTAAGCTGCTAGCGTTGCGAGAATTCATCTGGAGACTGAGCACCATACGAAGCCGCGACTCGTCACCAGCCGAACCTAGCATTGCGACTGGCTTGATATCGCTCAAGGATCTAGGTGTTACACCGCAGATCGTCTTCTTTAATGACGCACCGCTTAAAGATCCCTCCATTGCCGCTGATCTGGAGCCACCGGCAGCGCAGTACACCATTGCAGATGCGCTGCAGGATGCTTCCATGACAATTGACGATTCCGTCGCAAAGAGGAGAAAGGCCGCCAATGTGCACAAGAGAGTTCAAAGCGTCGGCCCCAGTGGAGGTCGTATCCTGTCGCCTAGTGGAAGCGCCCGTGCGAGTTCGCGCGATTCGCGGGGGCCATCTTCCGGCTCGCGAGATGATGCGTCTGTCAACGAGGGGCCATTCGCGCTTAGACGTGCCATGCGTCATCAAACGAGCGCCCTGAGTCTTCTCGATCGAAAAGACGGAGGCAAATCGATACCCGAGACGGGAACCAGCGATGCCAATGCCTTTGGTGAAATGGAAGGCCCCTTTACACAAATGACCCCCGCGCAGCCAGCGCCCTCTGGAAAAGAAGCCGAAACGCAGGCGGCGAAGCAGCCGAAGCACAGTTACGCAGGCAATGACCCAAGCGTGCAGTTTATGCTTGACAACATGTATGTCGATAATTTCCCTCGCGATGTGCTCGAGTTTGGTCCCATGGTCGAGCCAATATCTCGACGAAGGAACAGAGCAGTGCGCACACAAACTCCCGAAGAGCGCTGGAAGCCGCAGGGACAGCTCGTGGCCACATTTGGGGAGCACAAAGGCGCCATCAACCGCATCGTCGTCTCACCGGATCACATGTTCTTCGTAACAGGAGGCGACGATGGCGCTGTCAAGGTCTGGGACACGGCCCGACTTGAGCGCAACATTACACACAGATCGCGACAGACGCACAAGCACGCAGATGGTGCACGTGTCATTGCACTGTGCTTCATCGAGAACTCACACTGCTTTGTTAGCTGTGCCAGCGATGGCAGTGTTCACGTTGTCAAGGTGGACACGGTCTCGGCCAGTGGTGTCATTAGATATGGCAAACTCCGGATTCTACGCGAATACCGTCTTCCGGATGGGGAATTCGCCGTTTGGTGCGAGCACTTTAGGCAAGAGACCAATTCTGTGCTGATTCTGGCGACGAACAAGTCGAGAATTCTCGGCATCGACCTGCGCACCATGACGCTGCTCTACGTGTTGGAGAATCCCGTCCACCACGGCGCGCCCACCTGCTTCTGCGTTGACAGGAAGCGACATTGGCTCTGCGTCGGCACGTCGCATGGCATCATTGACCTGTGGGATTTGCGTTTCAAGACCCGGCTCAAGGCCATGGGCGTTCCTGGAAAAAGCTCCATTTACCGCCTATGCATACACCCCTCCAAAGGTCGTGGCAAATGGGTCTGTGTCTCTGGCGGCGCCGAGCATGGCGAGATTACCACGTGGGATCTGGAGAAGACGACTTGCCGCGAAATTTATCGAACGGGAGCCGTTAAAGACGGCCCCAAGGGATATACCGCGTGGGATGTGGACAAGGAAAAGCCCGAAGGCATCCTGTCTCGCTTTGCCTCAAACCTTGACATGGCCGACTCGGTCAATGCCGACCGCGGTGTGCGCGCTATCGCGGCGGGCATCTCGACCGGGGAGGATTCGCGTGACATCCGCCACGCCTTCCTCATCAGTGGCGGCTCGGACAGGAAGATGCGCTTCTGGGATATATCGCGCGTCGACAATTCGTGCGTCTTTAGTGGACTGCAGCCGGACGAAGCGCAGCCGACCTACTCCGCGGCGCAACCGACGACATCGATGACGGTCAACACGGAGCGTTTCGCCAGGCAGAGCGCAGCGCCCACGGCGGTGAACGCAGGTACCAGTGGGCGGTCCAAGACGACGACGAGTAGTCGGCCGGCTCGGTCGACGGTTATCTCCCTGCAGCAGCAGCAGCTTCTGCAGTCGCATCTGGACTCGGTTCAGGACGTGGCGCTACTGGAGTATCCGTACACGATGAGCCTGTCCGTCGATAGGTCCGGGATGGTTTTTGTGTTTCACTAAGCTGAGGGAGAGGCAAGCTGAAAAATCTCCCTACATAAAAAATACATGAATATGAATATAGAAATGACCAATAAAAACAATTTACATGGCCCCAAGGAGATGGAGTGATGACAATCAATGGCTAATATGTCAGCAGATCAGCTTTCGACATCACAGCATTGTGCTCCGATCTTGCACACATACGGCTCATCAATGTCTCACATGGCTAATATTGAACTCGGTCCGAGCAAAAGACTTGTAAAATTCGGTCAAACGAGTGCTGTCGAAAGCACCCACGTCCCATGGTTTTCAGCTGAGCTGTTGGCGTAGCTTCTGCCCCACAGGCCATCGGACCTCGTCGTATTTCGCGAAGCTGATGCAGATTTCAATAGCTTTATTTATATTGCTTTTAACTTTCTTCTTTTCTTCCTCACTATCCTTCAGTCGGTATTTTTCAGACACAGAAAACCGCGGGACCGCCATGGACCGCATGAGCTTCATCCCCGGCCCCAAGGCCAAGGCCGAGATCCACGAGGCCGAGGGCCGCCTCTTCTTCAACCGCGCCGCCGCGCTCGACTACGCCGACGAGTTCATCTGGAACGCGCCCGGCGGCGGCATCGCCCGCAGCCCGCACATTCGCCTGCTCTTCCAGCTCGTCAGCGCGTGCCTCTCCGAGGGTGACGTCGTCGACGTCTGGTTCGGCCTGCGCAGCCCCCGGCCCGCGGACGGTGAGCGGACGTACCCGAGCACGGAGGACATTGGGCACACCTGGGCGGTGCTCACGCACGCCGACGGCGGGCGAAGGCAGACGGTGTGGGAGGTTGGTCGGGACACGCCGTTTCCGAGCGAAGAGTATGCCGTGCGTGCGTTCAACGCCTACCGACAGGCGCTGGGCGAGTATAAACAGTCGACGGTGCAGCCGCTGCCCTATCCCACCACATCGGCTACAGCAACAACAACAACAAGCCACAACAACGGGGAGCAACACCATCAGCAAGTGGAAGCGTGGCCGACCATGTTTCGAGACAAGCCGGTGGCGTCGCGTGCGCTGGCGCCCGCCAACCTGTACTATGCGAGTGCCCGGATGTGGTACTTTGTGGACTTTGCGCCGCCGGGGGAGCGTGACGAGCCGCCCGTGCTGTCGCGGCCGGTGCGCGCGTTTGACGCGCTCATCCTGTCGACGCTCGTGGCGCTGGCGTACGGCGCGCCGCCGCAGGTGTTTGGCGTGCGGTACACGTTGGCGAATATCGGGCAGATGCCGACGGGCTACCTGCGGACGCAGTACGAGGCGGATGAGGCGATACGGGAGCAGACGGATGATGAGATTTTGCTCGTCATGTAAAATGTAAATAATAGAGATGCTCAAAAATACACACACGACATGCTGCGGCGTTTTGCTATGATTCTATTAGGGCTATGGAACGGGTAAAAACCGTAAAACTAGCAATTGGATCTGTAAATCTTCTTCCGCATCGGCAACCTGCGGGAGCGGACGGATGACGAGATTTTGCTCGTCAGGTAAATGAAATAATAGAGATGCAAAAATAAAATAAAATACTACGGCGTTTGGCTATGATTCTACTTTTGTCTATGGAATGGTTAAAATTAGTAATAGAATTGTGAATCTTCTTTCCACGTCAGCCACTTGCGGGAGCAGACAGATGACGAGATTTTGCTCATAATGTAATGAATAATAGAGATGTAAAAACAAGTAAAAAATATCTCGCTATATATATACCGCGACGTTTTGCTTTGATTATAATTTGTATATGGAACGGGTAAAATGTAGACTAGCAAATGGATCTATAAATCTTCTTCCACATTGGCCAGTTGCGGGAGGTTTCCTTGCTGTTGATGCTCATGGCATCGTGCCGCGAGAAGCTTCGGCCAGTGTCAATGTCCATGCCTCGGACGGCAATGACTCTGGTCTTGAACCAAAGCTTATGGCCAATAAAGAAGACGATGATGACGGGAACTGTCAAGATCTTCTGGAAGAAGTTGGTGGTTCGTTCTGTCGCCGTCATAGGTACTGTGCTCGCGCGGACGGGAGACACTGCCATCCAGAATTGGGCCGCGAGGACAAACATATTGGCAGCGATGGCGGCCCACGACCCAATCACGCCCGCCTGCGATCGGTACGGCAGCTGGTTCAACGTGTTGCCCGCCGACGCCCACGCCTGGCGGAAGCGGATGTGGCAGAGACAAATGCTCATCCACGTGAACAAGCTGCACAGCGCGCAGATGCTGAGGAGCCAGTCAAAGATGACGCTGTGCAACTTGATGTCGACGAGGTAGGCCAGCAGGCCGAGGCTCAGCGAAAAGATAATCGCCACCAGCGGTCGTCCCTTGCGGTCGACGTAGGCGAAGATGCGCGGCGCGTGCGACTGCTCCGCCAGCGCCGCCAGGACGCGCGACGAGCCAAAGACGGACGAGTTGCCGACGCTCAGCACAGCAAGCAGGATGACGGCGTTCATGACGCTGGGCAGGATGGTGGAGCCGACGCTCTCGACGGCGAGCACAAAGGGACTAGCCGAGGCGTCGACGGAGCTAGAGCCGCCGAGCAGGCGCGGGTCGTCGTAGGGCACGAGCAGGCTGACGAGGAAGAGGGCAACGACGTAGAAGATGAGGATGCGCCAAAAGACCTGCTTGATGGCGCTGGGGAGCGTCTTGCGCGGGTTGGCGGCCTCGGCGGCAGCGAGCCCGACGAGCTCAGTCCCGATAAAGGAGAAGGAGGCCGTGACGAGCACGCTGCAGAAGCCCTTGAAGCCGTGGTTGGTCGGACCTGGGTGGTTCCAGTACTGGCCGCCAATGTAGCCGGACTGCGGCGTGCCGCCGATGTTCACGACGATGCCTAATAGGCTGCGCGGGACGTGTTAGCTGTTGCGCTGGGGAGACGTGATAAAGAGAGAGAGGGAGAGAGTCTTACATGAAGCCGACAATGGCAGTCACCTTGACGGTGGAGAGAATAAACTCGGCCTCGCCGTAGCCTTTGATGCCGATTAAGTTGACAGCGGCAATGAGGACGAGGAAAATGGTGACAAAGATGGCTTTGCTCAGCTTGTCGTCCCAGTACTGAATCGTCAATGCGCCGGCTGTAATTTCCAGAGGGAGTGCAAATAGCCACTGAAAGGCGTAGCTGCGCAAATGTTAGCTGCTTCTCTTGCGTATATGGGCTTTTGTTCGCTTGTCAAAGTAGACTGGGCAACGTACTTCCAACCCATGGCAAAGCCCCACGAGGGATCCAGAAAGCGAGTAGAGAAGACAGAAAATGAGCCGGCGACGGGGAACGCAACGACCAACTCGCCGAGGCTCTGCATGATGCAAAATTGGACGGAGCCGATGAAAAGATAGGCGAGAATCATGGATGCAGGGCCACTTTGGAAGAGAGCCATGCCAGAGGCTACAAAAAGACCGGTACCTGGACAGAAAATATTAGTCTTTAAACGTCTAATAAGGCTTGACAGATGTTTAACAAAACCTACCAATCGAACCTCCAATGGCAATCATTTGCAAGTGTCTTCCTTTTAGCTCTCTGGAGAGACCAGTCGCGGCAGTTCTGGCATTGGCGGCATCCACGTCGTAGTATCGCTCACGCTCACGCTCACGCTCACGGTCCTGCTCCACGTCGGGCATGCGGTCCTGCACGCGGTAGCCCTTTTGGTCGGCGAGCCTCGCGCCCGGCGCGCGCTTGAAGCTGTCCATGACTCTCTGCGAAATGTTCTCGTCGGCCGCCATGTCGGCCGGCGGACTGGTCGAGACGGCGTAGGACGTGGTGGCGGCAAAGGTCGCGGACGGTAACCGGCGATTCGTGTCGCCCATGTTATCCATCTCGACGATTTCAAAGTCTCTCGTCATGGTGATACCCGTTTTGAGAGACTTTGACCGTTCTGATTCGGAGCTCGGCATGATCGCGGGTGGTGGGCGGAAGCAAGTGGTAAATGGGCTACGGAACAGTCCACCAAAGGACGGGGAAAAGAAAACCGGTGTAAAAGAATGGAAAAAAGGTAGAAAGAAGAAAAAGATCCAGATCGGGGGATACTACTTCAGGATACTACCTCGGGTGTGATACGCAATATCAATCGGCCGATTGTAGCACGTATCTCGGGACGGATGAATGGGGTAGACGGGCAAGGAACGGATCGCCTACGATGAAAGGATAGAAAGACGAAACAAAGCGCTTTGATAGTTTGGGAAATTACGGCAAATGATTAACACGAGACTTAACCAGCAAAGTCAGGCTCAGCGGCGTCGCCGCTGAGCCACCCTCTCTGTTGGGCGTGTTTGATATTCCAGCTTGGCTGTTAATAATCTCCACCACCTTCATTCGACAGCCTCGACAAACATCCAAGCAACAAAGTACCGGGAAATAATCCCCGGCACCGGGCGTTTTTTGCACTAAATTATTCTCCGCTTCTTCTTTGCGAACATGTGAGTGGCCATGCTCTTTTCGACTTATTCTATGCAAAAAGAGGACATGATCAGCGCCTCCGTCACTGAAGAAGCAGCCAGGTGCCAGGGCCGTCGCAGATGGCTGCGCGCTGCTGTTAGTTCGTTTTGTTTGTATTTTTTTCTACTAGTTTGGTGAGGCGCTTTGAACTGGGATCACCTGGTGATAGTGACCTGTGACGGACCAGAGCGAAATCTACGCCCGCAGTTTAAATAGAAAGACAACCATCAAGGGAAAAAGCGAGACATTGGCAGAAACGGTGTGTGAGCGGGAACATGTCACGCCACGCTTTGGACAGCCCGTTTTTCTTCACCTTCCCAGAACGGTCATTGGAAAAGACCGCGCTCGCGAATGCTTCTGGAAGGTCTTGTTTGTGGTGGCTTGCCTCGAGATGAAGAGCCACACGACCAGCCCCAGAAGGCTGGCGTGGGCTGAAGAGACACAGGGTGACTGGGCGACCAAGCGACTAACACACCACCTTCGCTTGGGCACAGTCCTTCCCCACAGATGGCAACTGTGGACTGTAGGATTATCAGTGGCTTTTTCTCTCTCTCGGAGAACGTCTCCTTTTTCTTCAAAGGTGGAGAGCGTATTAATCCAGCGAGGCTGGATGGAGGGCGGCGTCGCTGTTGGGACAAAAGTAGGATGGAGGGCGCATCCCCTGCATGAGACATGAGTGTGGAACTGGGCGTCGACCAGGGTGGCTCACCACAGATTGCTGCAACCGTGTGAGCGTTGCGTAACTGCAATGCCCAGTGCACAGCGCCCAGTGGAGATGCGGAAAAAGATTCACTTTCCTTTCGGTAGAAGATTAACATGGCCCCGAATTTGATGATGATGATGATGATGATGATGATGAGCTGACTTACGGCTATTGAGGCAAGTCGGGTTCACTCGCCGAATGAAAGCATCCTGGGGTGTAAGTGCGTAGGTGCGTTAGCCTCGCGGCCCTTGAATCGCTAGCTTGGTTTTATGCGAGACGGTGGCAATCGCCATGGCGTTTGCTTCTTGTATCAGCGCTGGGGTCGTGATCATCGTATTGTCCGAGGCTAACACGAGAACCATAGTCTGAAGATGCGAATCAAGTGGTATATTCTAATGCTAGTGTAATAATAGAAAAGAAATAACAATACTGGGCTATGTAATTATAATATGGTCTAGAAACCGCCAGAAGCCACAACTGCTGCAGGAGGTGGTTTTGGGGCGGGTATATCCTGCGCCGTTATAGTACCCCGGGAATAGGACCTCTCCTGTCTAATGAGAGAATCATCGCTCGCCGTGGGACTCGGACCGCGGGCGCCAGCCGTGTATTGCGACGACTGTCGGTTCACTTTCCGCATCGACTCCCGTCGGGGACGCCCGCTCATGTCATCGAGCCACTCGTCGCTCTCCGTCTTGCGCGGGTGCTGGTGCGATTTAGCGTGCTCCAGATCTTCCCACGTTGCGCCCGTCGTCACGCCGTGCCCGCCCCGCGAGGTCGTGCCGCTGCTGTGGTAGCCCGGACGGAACTTGGTCTTCTTGGCGCCGCTGTCGCGCAGGAACGAGCCCAGGGCGACAATGTTGGCGACGGTCGTGGCCGCCAGCAGCTCGATGGATGCCCACATCGAACGGAATATCTGGTCACCCTGGAGCTCAATGATTTTGGGCACGCGGTAGAGCGTAATGCCGACGGTGAGGAACCCGAAGCAGAAGAGCATGACCAGAAGCACCTTGCGCTTGGTGGGAATGCGCGTGGACAAAATAATGGGTACCGGAAAGACGATGAGAATAATGTCGATAATAACGCTGGTAGCTCCCATGGTGATGAGCTGTACAAAGCCCTGCCGACACTGGCCACCTGGATCAGGTTTGACTTGCCAAGCATTGGACACCGGATGGCATACGGCGAGATCGGTAATGAGAACGGCAAGGAAAGAAGCACCCAGAGCGTATCTCATGAACATGGTAAGACGTACGTAGATCTTTTTCATAGACGCGCCGGCCAGTCGAGTGAGAAATTCGAGTGTCGTGAGCTTGAGCATCCATAATCTAGACAATGTTAGCACGAGTAATTCGTCCAACTTGGCAAAGCAACTAACGTGGCGGCGTAGAATACTCTACCGGCAAGCACGACTCGGCTTCCCGTCACGCGATGCGAAATCTCCAGATCTGAAAGTGTGGCGCCGTTGAGGTCGACATTGTTGGTGCCCCAGAGCAGCACGACGTGAGCGCAGGCGATGCGCAGAAACAGCGGCACGAGGGCCAACGCGACAATCTTGTCCTCGCGAAACAGCTTCTCCACGCGGATATATCGGCCAGCCAGGCGCAGCAAAATGATGCAAGTGCAGAAAAGCGTAATCCACCACGATACCAGCAGTGTAGGCTTTGCCTCGCTAAAGGGCCGCAGACGCGGCGGATCGGAGTAGAGCATTATTATGGTGAGGTATCGAACCGAATATTAAAGTAGGTGGTAGTAAGAGACTGAAGCGAAGAAAGAAGTCAAGACATTATACAAGACAAGACGGGGTCATGTATAATTCAAGAGAGAATCACCCCAAGTAATAGGAAGGATAAGAGGTCCCGAAAGACCGCGGGACAGCAAACAGCAGTAGGTATATGGGTGTTGGAAGAGGACAAGATGCTTGTTGGGGACAGCCACCTGCACTTTTTCTACAGCTGCAATTAATACACCACCAACTAGCAAACGCCATGCAGGGCTGCGGCCAACCCCAGCTCCGGGCCGCTTGGCAGCAAGCAGAGAGGAAGCAACCAGATTTGGAGCCGGGGGTGAGTCTCCAGCTGGGTAGTCACACTACTAACACACTCACAATGCTGCACACAGAATACGGAGGGGCCTTTCCCCTCTCTTCAGCACGCCAAATGTGGCAACGTGGTTTGACAGGGATCATGACAGAAGGGTAAAGTCCGCGCTGCGCAGTGGTTGGCTCGTGATGGTGGTGTGCAGGAGGTGCGTCGGAGCCTAGTCTCCAAGCCTGGTTCAGGAGTGGCGTCTTTGGCGGCCGCTTGTTGGTTGGGACGGCGTCCGCCCGCCCCTCTCTCCCCTCCTCGCGCAGAAGAAGCCATGAGGCAAGGCTTTTGTGTGGCTTGCAGTTTCGACTAGCGGACGAAAGGTGTGTGAGTCGTGCATATTGTGTGTGGGAGGGACCGCGCGGGCGCGGAAATTTGATCCAGAACGGGAATTCCAAGCCTGGTTCGTCCTGTGTGTCTTGTCCTGTGGTAAGTTGGTAACGACACTAACTACCTGCGGAACTGGCAGCAACCACACGGACATCTGCGTCTGGTGTCGCTCGATACCCGGCCTTGGTGTGTGTCTGTGTGCTGCAGCCAGTGTAAGACACACGGCAAACAGTCGCACAAGTTTGCCGACATTTCCCAGCTGGGAGATTCCCTGCTCGATGGCGGGCGCGGCCATCGCAGAGGCCCGGGACCCGTAGGCTGTGCTCTCCTACCAGCCAGCTCGAACTGCCGTGCGCATGAACAAGCACGTCGCAAAACCTGTAAACAGATTTGACACTTTTTTCACTTTCAAAGAAACAGCAAACGACAAGATATAAATGCGCAGACAAAGCTGAGACGCATGCACAAAGAAGCACGCAGAATTACACAAATCGATCTGTGTCTTACATGGTGGATTCTGCGGAGGCGGGGGGAGCGTTGACTCGCAACGACAAACCCAGGTAAAATGGGCGCAACTGTGGAAAGGTAGCGAGAACGAGCTCCAGTGGGCCTGATGATCGGCCTTTTTGTCTCTACTTTTATTAAATTGGAGCACTTTCTCCCCTTTTATCTTTTATCTTTGTGGCTTTGTTGCTAACCCTGCTCTTGAAAACCCTTGACCCCTGGACGATGGAGACTTGATATCGCGTCCCCACGACATGACTGGGACAGCTTTGCGCAACTTCTTCTTGCGTGGTGGACCACGATTCACCACGAACGGGCGTAGGAGGCTCCGAAGAACAAAGAAAACAGACAACGGACGATAAAAAGCTTGGGCCAGCAAGTTAGCCCTATCCACAGCTGGTGGCGTTTTTGTCCGTGCAGAACTATTGTCTGGCAACCTGCAGACTTCAGCACGATAAGGCGAATCCCCGGCTGGGTGGTTTACGACGCTCCAGCTTAAGGTTGTTTCTCCAAAACAAACCAGTCCTGACATGAGAACGGTTCCGACTGTAACATCAACAACCTCCCCGGAGAAGCGCTGACCGGCTGGTGAAGCGCTGAAACCCGGGCATGAGTTTCTGCAATCGCAGCCATTTTTAGCTCCGTTGACAGCTGAGCTCCCGAGACGGCCGCTCAGTTGACGGAACCATTTATGCAGCCGACCTGAGGAACGACAACCCTTGGCATTCTCATGCAGCCTGCACCTGCATGCAATATAATACAAAATGAGCAGTTTCAAACACACAGCCTTCCATAAAGAGTATCAACTGTCGACACCGTCGCTATAAATTGAACATGGACAGCATCACGGCACCAGCATTTGCCGTAGCTTGGTGACCCCCTGTCGCCATGAAACGCTCAACTGTCTCCTATGGCGCCGATTTCGCAACCATCGTTTCCCCAAAGCAATGCAGTAGTTATCTTTTTTAGTTTGCGCATTTCCTGGGACCCTCAACCCTGAACACGACGCACAAGCCAAGTTCTCTCTCTTTTGGCGGCGTCATGATGGATGGTTGGTGCGCCCGCACCCGTTCACTGCCAAGTCCCTCTGGCCCTTGTCCTTTCGGGTTTTGTTTGCCGAGCTAAGAGAACGACTCTTTCCTCAATCACATTATCAGCCCGATCTGCTGGGCTAAATATGTCTTCTGCCCGTTCGTCACGCATCTCGGCGTGCGCGCTGCTTTGACATTTGACATATTTGCCATGTTTGCCTGGCTTTCTCGCCCCTGGGCTGCACTAGACGTCCGCTAACGCACGGCGCTGTAAGCGATCACGCATTATTGGCATACTTGCGAAACACGCCCGTTTTCAGCGCGTGCTGTGGCAGCAGACACACCCATTTCTTGGTCGGCTTCCATTTCCCGTGCAGCGAGTCCCCTTGTCTAGCCCCAACACTACTGAAACTACCCTAAGCCAATCATGGTGCTTTTGTGGTGGTGTGCGATTGAGCCCTGCTAGCTCAGTGCAGGCACGCTGATTACACTACCCCCCCGAAGTAATGGCATCATGGTACTTGATGGCCGATAGATCAAAATAACCAGAGTTATATATTAGATTTAAAAAAGATTATTATCTTTATTTTTTTTATTCTTATTGTTCGTCCTGTTTTTCTTGCTTTTGCTCTTCTTCTTATTTTTCTTATTTTTCTTATTTTTCTTATTTTTCTTATTTTTCTTATATTTTCTTATATTTTCTTATATTTTCTAATAATATAATATCTTTATTATTCTTCAACAGATATTCCAGTAGCGGAAGTCACACACGAACATTATTTCAACGGGGATAGTAGCTTTATTTATGTGGATGACACACGGATGGTCATTAATTGTAGTCACAGCTAACACAAGTGGAAGTCTTCGCTAAGCTATGCATTGATGGCAGGTGCCAGCTTCCAACTAGCCGTTGATTCCCAAGCTTCTTGTCACTGCTACAAGCGCTGAACGGAGCATCTGACCAAAAACGGAAAACGAAGCATCATTTGTTGTTTCTACTTGAACCAATAATGACTAGTTTCGCAGCATATCTGCTCTAACGAGACTGGATGAACTACATGCCCAACAAGCTCCAGCATAGAGATGGCCGCCCCATGCGAATAAACCTCGAATTGCTCCGCTGGCAGTACTGGGCTTTTCTTAACCGTCAACTCCAAGCTGCGCATCTCTGTGACCCTTCGCCACGCCTCTAGCGTTTCCAATGCGAGGGGGTGGCTAAATGTCCCTCGCCATCGCACAAAAGCGCTCCTGCTAGCCGTTACCTCGTATCGAAACTCACTCGCAACTCCTTTCGCCCCATACCAAATTACCAATGTATCCAGTACAGGCATGCGCAACGCGATATGCCATGCTAGTGTCAGCATGCCATTGATGTGGCGAGGGTCTGTTTCTGACACCAGTTGTCTTGAGGTGAGATAAAGTGACAATAGCGTATGCCAAGTCAACATATGCTCTCCGGCACATGTTAAGGAATCATGTGCATCAATCAGGTATGATGCTGCAAGCTTCTCAAGCTCGACCATTTGAGCCAGGGCACCACCGATTAATGCTGATGGCGTCCTATGAAGTTCCGGAGTGCATACCCACTCGGCAGTCACTGGATCTGTCGTACAAATACGACAGTAGTCCTCATTAAAGTCTTTGAAAAGAACTATGTGCTCCATTGTATCCGAAAGGTTGGGAAGAAGGATCCTGCTTAATACTACTCTAGTATTAATGGACCATATGAAGAAGATTTTGAATGAGCTTGCCTGTATCGTCAAAATAAATCCCAGTCTCGGGGAAACACATTTTAGACCTCCCAGGCTCAAGTACCATCGACGTTAGGTTGGGTAGATTTTTGACAATAGCCTGAAGCGCGGTGGCTGACACGTGTCGCCGTGTTTGTCGTCTGACTATGAACCTGGAACTGGTTCCAGTTCGAGATTGCCATGTAGATTGCTTGTGCGTCGTGTGAGGTCCATAATTGAATGCAATGTGTGAGGACCTATTCGTTCTCCATTTTGCCAGTCGTGGCCAGTGTCATTCAGCCTCGGGCGGTCGATTTCCAACTCTCCGAAAGGCGTCGAAGGACAGGAGTCGAAGTGGAGATGGTTCCAAAAAACATGATCCATATCGCTTTTGGAGAATACACTGATCTCTAGTGTCAGATTCTCGACGCTATTGGATCGTTCTCGGGTCCATCTACTCATCTGGTAGAAGAGCTCCCACAAGGCCATTTCTACCAAGGCCCCCTCAGCTTTTCCTCTTGTACCGTCGTCAAGATTGTCCAAATCCAAATCGATACAGTTGGGGCAGTCATAGCCTGATATTTCGATAGCTAGCCAGATATACTGTACGAGATTTTGGTGATGGCGGCTGAGTCGCTTTAAAATTGAGAGGGACGACGACGTAATGAAAAGATGACGGTATATGAGCGGCTCCAGGATTCGCTTCCATGTTTTCCAAGTCGATAGGTATCCGATACAAGCTGGTGTCATCCTCTGCAAGGGCCTACCGACGGGCCCTGCTTTGTTGCTGCTTGTCGGACGTGACAGATGGAAAAGGTTGTCAAGAACCAGCTCGTGGAGCTCGTATGGCAGATCCATCCACTGAGCCATCGTGTTTATATGCAAGGTTTTGCTCTGTATATCGCTTGGTAAAGCTTTCGGACATTCGTGACCTTTTATAGACCAAGTTTACTAAATGGCCAGGTTAATTTTAGCCACAAATAGCCATGACAGCCACCAAACTCACTGTAAAATTTTCGGCCTTGCTGATTAGGTAGCTTTCCGACTGACTTGGATCAGACACTTTAGCCACAGAGACCAAAAGCTCCAGTAATGGCAGTAATGGCAGCCAACGAGGTGGACATCCCTGGCGGCTGCCGTGTCGGCCGGGAAGGGTGTGGGGGGCAATGCTATGCGGCTGTTGCTAAGAAAAGGAAGAGATGGAGGGTATTTATTAGTGGTGCGGAGATTGGAGCAGGAGGGCACAGCTAACGGCAACAGCACCTTTCTGCAAGCAATTCTTGACCGCACCTACCCAGCCAACCACACACGTAAGAGCCGTCGCTACCTCGTACCAAATATAGTACATCGTATCAACCGTGCCATTTACCGAGGGAGTCGAGAATAAATTGTAAACATGCGTTCTATTCAATAACTAAGGCTCTTTTGGTGTTTTCTAATCGTCGCGTCCTTCTCTCATGTAGTCGCTTGCACGGTATCATCTCGTCTATGGTTGCTTCCATCTAATATCTAAACAAAAAAGAAACGATAAACAAAAGAAATATTCAAGTAACGTTGACACAACTTGTTGTCATCATCTTAAGCCGCTTGAATTTGAGATCTAGGCCAGCTAGACACGTCCATCAAGAACACGCTACAATCGTCCGAGTTACTCAGCTGCATCTGGCTTTGGTGTCGGCGTTTCGCCACCATCTTCCACTTCGGTTGCAGCATCAAAATTGGACGCAGTGTCATTCATGTCGAGTATAATGGGCTCTTTGTGAGCCGGTGCCTTCATTTCGAGCGGGACATCATCGGCAAAGAGTTTGTCGTTCTCCTCAAAGTCGAAGGCTTCTGACAGGTTCACTGCCAAGAAAGTCTTTGGTAATTTGACTCTGCAGTGTATGGTTAGAGAATAATCTTTCTTACAAATACTCCATGTACTTACTGGGTGAATTTGGCTCGTAACGTTTTGATCACTTGCAGCCAGTCGTGATGAGCCGTTAAGCTGCGTCGTGGTGCGCATCCAATGCAGTGGCGGCTGTCAAGCTGCACGTGTAGAGGGTCAAAGACGTGACAGCCAGGGCTGATGGTGATGCGAATACTGTATGTGAATGCCGGTTCGTCGCCGGGCGCGCTTCCTTCAGGCGGCGCCACTTCAGACTCGTAGAGCTCGAAGCAAATCTGGGAGAGGTAGTCCAATTCTGGAATAGTGCTCCGCTTGATCTTGGTCTCGATACCGCCCTCGATAATACAGTTGAGTAGTGTATAAATGTGAGATTCTTTCGTGAAGTAGAAGAAGGACTTGGCGTCATTAGAAGCCTGCATCTCTTCTAGGTCGTGAACAATCTCCTTCAACAGAGGTAGTGAGGTCAAAAGGCCAATCTCAAGCTTCTCACTGTCCGAGATACCATACTCTTGAGGGCAAATGAAGTCGAAGAGGACTTTTGCGAGTCTGTACAATTCCTGGAGAGGCTCATGTCGAGGGTCCGATTTTGTTGTGGTTTGGTTCGTGCCCTTGTACAAACGGAAATACTGCTCAGGTTGCGATTCATCGTTGGATGCGCGGATGTTGTTAATAAAGGAGCGTCTGCGGAACAGTTTGCGCACAGAGCGATTATTCTGGTCCGTCTTATCAGAGTTGTCAGAGTTGGCGCCCTTGGAGTCTTCAGAGGCTTTGCCGTCTTTGCCGTCCTTGTTCTCTTCACCCTCCTTGGATCGCTCCTTGGAACCATATTCCTCTTCCAGCATGCCCTTGGGTGGAGTGAAAACCCATTCAAGAAATTGCCTATTGTGCAAGGCATCAAATTTCATGGTATCGTACAGTTCAGAGATCTTGCTCGGGTCTACCTTTTCTCCGTCGCAGAACTCAGAGAAAAGCTTTTCCCAGCGCTCACGAAAAAGCTCAGCATCTTCGCCAGAGCACCATCTGGACTGAATGCTAGTTACAGCATTCGCGTGTGAAAGCGCCGAGGAAAGAGAAGTGCTGGAGCTTTCTCCATTAAGCTTTTCGGTGCTGGGATTTGATATCGCGCCAAGAGAAGTGGCTGCACCGCTGTATATTTTGCCGTAATTGTATTGCATAACGCGGCGGTGGAAATTCATCAGCTGTACGACCCTTGTTTGGACTTCAGAAGGCTCAGGCATATTTTCAGGCCAGGCAAACTGTTCAGGGCGTTCGTTGCCCTTACGCAGTAAACCCTTGAGCTTCTTCTTCACCTTGTCAGTCTCGTCCTTGGCAGCATTCGAGTCATCCAGCAAGTCTTTGCGGACTGTGATGAAATCCTCAGGAATCTCCTTCTGGCCAAGGAAAGATGCCGCCCAAATCTGGGCACTGGCGGTAACACGTCTTTCTGAGCTGCTGAAAACATGAACCTCGTCCAGAATATCTCTGTTCATGAGCATGAGATCATTGCGCATGTTTTCACCCAGCTCTTGAGCTTGATAACGAGCAGAATGAGTGGGCTCACCACCCCATTTAATAATAAGCTGCAGCTTGTCAAGTACCAAGCTCTCTTCAGCAGCTGTAAACTTTGACATGGTAACTCCAGAGAGGGAATTATGCCTGCGGGGAGCCACACGACCTTTCCCGTCTTCAGCGACGTAATCAGAATCACCTTGAACTGCGATTTCTTCCTCCTCCTTAACATTGGGGAGACCCTTGACAGATTGATCGGTCTTACTCTTGCGGAACATCGGCTTGATCTGAACCTTGGTTCCTGCCCAGCTGCCTTTCTTGACAAGTACATTTCGCAGAGATTTGAGCTTTCCGCGGTCCTCGACGCCTTGCTCAAATGCAAGATCAACAGCTTGCATGACACTAGTCAAAGCGGCTTCGCCGATGAGCAAAACTTCCTCCTGGTGACCTTTCAGGAGAGCAATAAATGGCTCTGTGTGGAAAGTGAACTTGTACTTTTGCTTTGGAGTTCTGTCGGCATGGCGAATGACCGAAATCATGCCCTTGAGCTTCCATGAGTGCTTTGGAGGAGGAACTGCTGCGGGCTGCTCGTCAATAGGGGCCTGATAACCAGGCGTAGCAGCGGTTGTAGTAGACGTAACAGACCCGGGAGCCGAAACAGCAGCCGCCGGAAGTGTAAAATCTTGTGTGGGTGGTGGGAGGTGCGGGCTAGTCAAAGCGCTTGAAAATGCCGATGGTAGTGTGCTATCCGGAATTGGGACCGCGCCACTCAGTGCCACATTGACAGCTGCGGCATCCACTGCTTCTGATTCGCCTGGGGTAGGAGTTGCTGTGCCAGGGTGCGACGTCGTCGGAGGGGGCAATTCTCTATCCTTGAGCGATGGTGCCGGCTTTGCCATGGGATCAACATCGGAAGCGGCAGGTGATGGCAAAGGAGGTGTAAGAGAAACGCGACGAAGCTTCTCCTTTATGAACATCTCCTTCAAGATGGTAGCGCAATTCTCGTAATAGTCATCGTTGTCTTTGACAAAACTCCAACCATTCACATCAATGACGTAGCTCTTGCCAGCAGCTCGAAGCAGATCAAATCCACAAACGCGCTGGCCAAAGGCATTGGAGATTTTGCCTGCCATGTCTCTTTCTTCAGTGCTCAAGGCCGTAACATATCTCAATTCTTTTCCATGGGTATTGCGGCGGACAATACCATCCACGACGGGTGATTTGCGCGTCTCCGCATGGCAGAAATTCGGACCAACAGTGTATGTCTTAACATCTTCAGCGTTATCAACTTGCATAAAGCTTTCATACACGTAGCTGTTTTCCGGTTCGGTGATACAGCGAGGCGTATTCAAATCAGCAACAAAATCGGAGCTCTTGTTGCCAATCTTGCGAAACAGCTTTCTCGCGCCGCCACCTGCACTCTTTGGGAAATAGATGATGACATTGTGATCCTCTGCGCTTGTTGGTTTCTCGACAAACGGTTTTCTTAAGACGGCACCATCAACGCTCAGAGCATCGCCATCCTCGATCAATTCGACCGTTCTCGGAGACGTCGACTTTTGTGGATCGACAGGGTCAAGAGTGACACCGGACACTTCCTTGATATATTTCGCTACTTCTGGCGTAAGTAGGCTGGGACCACCATCGCGGCTGACTTCTAGGCGTTTCGGCGTGCGGACATTGATTTTATCGAGAAGACGGAGACAAATACGTCTGTCCCAGAGAATCTGCTGCATGGGGACATCGTTGACGCAGAATGGTTTTCTTGCCTTGACATAGGCAATTGCCTTTTTCAAAGGAAATCCATCGGAATAGAACGATATCAAGTAGTCGCTGCTTTCTGTTAGCAATTATTGCCCAAGGTGCGTAGGAAACTTGGTCGGTGCGCGGCTAACTAGGCCTGATGGGCTGACCGAACAGGGCGATGGATCGCGTAGACTTACCAAATTGGCCAGTTTTCGACCTCTGTCATGCATGTTAATATAAAGCTTCAACGCGCCCCAATGTGGAAGATCAAACGAACCTTCGTCCAATATAACCTTGTCACCAAATACCACGACATCGAATTCGCGATTGGCGATGATGCGGTTTAAAATATTGCGGCTGGGCTTGCTGCGAGCTTTGATGTCCAGGGCGCAGATGCCGATGACACCCCACTGCGCCGGTTTCGCTGACGATAGAGTTGGTAAAATGTTGCCAAGCAGTTTTTATTGTGTACTGACCTTCTTCTCTGTAGTGGTGATTACCCCTGTCGCTACTTGGGCTGTGGCTACTGTTGGCAGTGCTGCCGCTGAACCGTCGCTTTACTCTGCTGCGGGACCGGTCCGGTTGCGACCGCATTGTCTCAGCCCGTTGACTGCGGCGCATGAGGTCGAGCGGCTGCGAGTGAGGGTCCCTTGGAGTCAGCTGAGGCCCAGCAGGACCGGTGGCCTGCGTGTTGGAGGCAGTCGTGACAGTAACATTGGAGACGGCATTCTCTGACTGGCCCTGGCCGGAGCCAGATGCTTTGTTGGACGACATGAGACTAGCTGAGGCGGAACGTATAACGACGGCCTTGTCGGTGCCAGGGGGGGAATTGATGATGCCTCTGGCGGACGCGAGCGAATATATCGAATTATTGGAAAGGCGACGTGAGTAAGACTCGGACCAAGATGATCTAGAGGTGGATGTCAAAGCGGCGTCGAGGTTGCCACTGGTGCTACCTAGGTCGTCGATGGTGGCGAGAAGGGCTCGCTGAGGGTCGGCGTCCTCGTCAGGTCGGAGAGGATGGCCGTCGTCTGTGGAAGTGGCAGAAGCGGCAGATTGGCGGCGAGAATGTGCCAAAAGAGCTCGCGTGCTCTTTAGCTGAATTGAGCCGTGCGTGTTTGTGGGCAGGCTGGCTCTCGCGGGGTGGATGTCGGAGGTCCCTGGCTCTGCATGCCGGCTTCTGGTATTAGTGACGGAGCCAATGACAGCCGGGATGGAGACGCTGCGGGTGTGACCACGGTCGGGGGGCTTCTTCTGGGAGTCGATTGAAGCCGCTGATGCAGGCAATTCAGTGCTGTCCTTGTTGACAGAGGAAGGGGCGAGAGTCGTCGAGGATGACCGAGGCTTGGACCCGTTTACGGATCCCGTGGTGGTAAAACTCAGAGGCTCCATGGTGAAGCGGTCCGGTTATGGAGGTCACGCTAACAAAGCGAAAATCTGGAGCCACCGCAGACCACTCACTGGCCAGACAAGCGGCAGCCAAAACCCAATTCTGGCGGAGTCTGGGAAGAGCTACTGGCGAGTGTGGTGTTCGCCTCGTGACATGTGCAGTTTATAAGGGCAGAGCGCAGAGAGCAGCCACCAGGCTAGTTTCGCTACCAGGACGACGGACGTCGGTGTGTCGGCCCCGTTCGTTGTGCAGTAGCCAAATGCCGTTCGTCGAGGATTGTTGGGCCAAGCTGTATTTAGCAAGGTGCCACGCGCAGCACCAGATGGAGCCCCAGCAAAGCGCCTTTCAGCCTTCGAGGATCGACTGTGCGTGATGCGCGATGGACTCGGGGATACAGCACCGCCTGCGGGGAAGCTTGGGCAGAAACGGGGGACGAGGGCGCTATTATAGGGCGATGGCGGTGTGACCACAGGTCAGCAGCTAATAAGACACGATTCAAGTCGAGGGTCGCGAAAAAGGAATCCATTGTATGCGGTGACATCGCCAATGGCATGTATTGCAGATGCATGGATTTCTGTAGATCTTGCAGGGCAACGGGCATTACAGCAAACAGAGAGGCATGGTGGCAGCTGGCAGTGCTGGGCAGCTGGCACGCATTCGAACATGCAAACGCCGCTTCTGTACTAAGGCAGCAGGGCTACAAGCTGCTAAATTTCACTGAAAAAAAAAGAAAGAAAAAAGAAACCAAAGTAGTATTTTCTAAAGCAATGTTGATTTCATCTTAATATACACCACTCATTTTGGTAATAACTAATCTGTTAGAGTGTTCAGATCCCCGCCAAACTACTTTACCAGCACCAAGTGTCCGCCAGCGAGGGTAGGTAGTGGAACCAAGGCGGTCTAGGTGGGGCAGAACCGGCAGAAAATGGCAATTCTCAACACCGCCAAAATTTTCTGGACGATGCTTCTGGCGCCAGCAAAATTCGGCTCGTCCAGGCAAGACATTGATTCTATATAGACTCGCACGGCATCATGGCGCAATCTACCACAGATGCGCCGCTGGCAAAGCGCCAGAGAATTGCTGAGCCTGCCACGAGCACCAAAGCGCAAACGAATGCTTCGCGCATCTTTGCTCCATTCCGAGTATGCCCTCCCAATGGTAGCCACAAGGTCAACCAATTTGCTAATTGACCAATTCTCCAGACTGTCGGCTTGGTCTCTCCTACCAGCGTTCCGTTCACATCGCTTCCTCTCGGAAAAACGACTTTTCAGGTTACAACGTCGGTCGGCAGGGCCCTACAGACTTATGATCTGAAGCGCGGTCTCAACCTAGTATTCGTAACTCGACCGGAAACACCCGCCGTAATCACCGCGACTTTTGCCTGGAAAGAAAAAGTTTTCGCCGCATGGGGTGGAAATGAGGATGGAGAGACTCGCGGCATCTGGACTTTCCAGAGAGGTAAAAAGGTGGACGAGCTTTCCCTTCCGGCCGACATTGACGAGCCCATCCGCCAGATCATGGTATTTGGAACATGGCTCATCGCGTGCGCCTCGACGAGGATTGAAGTTTTCAAAACGGCAACTCTTGAACACTACACGACCATTCACACTATGGCTGCTGCCGAGGGCGGTAATGAAATCACTGGCGGCGTGGCCACGATGCCGACTTTTCTCAACAAGATCTTTGTCGGTCGCAAAGATGGCTGGGTCGAAATTTGGAATGTGAGCACCGGAAAGCTCATCTACACCATCATACCCCAAATTTCCGACGCTGGATCTGTTACTTGCCTTGAGCCTAGTCCGGCGCTGTCTCTTCTAGCCATTGCTTATTCCTCCGGTGCCTTGGTAGTGACTAACGTGCTTACCGACAAGACGCTGCTGCAAATTGAGGCTGGAAACCCGGATGCGCCCATCACTTGCATCTCTTTCCGTACCGATGGAGTTGGCGCTGGCACAGACGGGCGCAAAGACGGTGTCATGGCTACTGCTACCACTGCCAATGGCGATGTCACCTTCTGGGACCTCAATGGTGGTGGCCGTGTCATGAGTGTTCTTCGAAGTGCACACAATCCTCCTACCAACGACGGAAATGCTGTTCGTGGCGGTATTAGCAAAATCGAATTTCTCCCTTGCCAGCCTGTCATTCTCAGCAGCGGCCGCGACAACTCCCTCAAATCTTGGATTTTTGACGCCAGTCCGTTTTCGCCTGTCCCGAGAATTCTGCACTCGCGCAGTGGTCATTCTGGCCCTGTCAACTGCTTGACATTTTTGCCGTCTGATTTTGACGGTGCTGAAGCTGGTAACAAGTGGCTGCTCAGCGGTGGCCGCGATAGAAGTCTCTGGGGCTGGAGTTTGCGACGCGATGGTCAGAGTGCAGAGCTCAGCCAAGGTAACATTCGCAAAAAGGCCAAAAAGGTCGGTATTTTGGCTACCAATGCTACCGCACACGGCATGACTACAACCCTAGAAGACCTGAAGGCACCGGAGATTACGTGCATCGCAACTTCCATCAACCGAGATGGTGGAATTGGCGCCCTGCCTGGCAAGCAGCCTATCTGGCAAAAAGGAGCTGTGCAAAAGAAGGTCGATGCCGAGGTCAGTGGTATGACTGGCTGGGAAAGTGTTGTCACAGCGCACAAGGGAGACGCGCACGCAAGAACCTGGTTCTGGGGTCGCCGAAGAGCTGGACGATGGGCGCTTCCCACGGGCGATGGAGCCAATGTCTCGACTGTTACCATTAGCCCCTGTGGCACATTTGCCGTTGTCGGATCTGAAGAAGGTGGATTGGACATGTACAATCTCCAGTCTGGCACTCACCGCCAACGATATCCCTCTAAATTGACCCCTGCACAAGCTCGTCAAGTCAAGGCTCAGCAATTACGACAGGGAGACGAATCAGTACTATCACACACAAGCAAGAGCCAGAAGTACATGCCCGGCATCGGAAAGCACACACAATCTGTTACTGGCCTGGTTGTCGACTCGATGAACAAATATGTCATTTCTAGCGGCAAGGATGGCAAGATCAAGTTTTGGGATTTCCTCACAGGCACCCTCCTGGATCAGCTTGATTGGGCGCCCATGACGTATCCTACACGGTGCCGCTACCACCCAGGTAGCAACCTACTCGCATTCTCGTGCGACGATAATTCAGTCCGTGTGGTCGACATTGAAACGAAACGAACCATCAGAGAGTTTTGGGGCCCTCAGGACACTATTACCGACATTTGCTTTTCGACTGATGGCAGATGGGTCATCGCAGCCTCTAAGGACTGCCTTGTCCGTATCTGGGATCTGCCAACGAGTCACTTAATTGACGCCATTCGCCTGAGTAAGCCATGCAATGCTATTGCCATGTCTGCTACCGGTGAATATTTGGCAGCGAGCATCGACAGTGAACAAGGTGTTACGCTGTGGACAAACAAGGCGCTGTTTAAACACGTGCCAACACGGCAAATATCTGAAAAAGAAATTGCCGTCTTACGCGGACCGACTGCATCTGGTGAGGGCAACGAAGGAGTCTTGGAGGGTGCTTTTGAGGAGGAGGAGGAGGATGCCGACGCAGACTTGGTGGCCCCTACAGTTGATCAGCTGAGCTCCGATATGACGACACTCAGTCTTGTACCAAAGAGCAGATGGCAAACTCTTCTGCACCTGGATCTGATTAAAGAGCGAAATAAGCCCAAGGAAGCACCCAAGGCACCGGAAAAGGCACCTTTCTTCTTGCCGTCGGCCGGTAATAACCAGGCCCTTGCAGAAAAGACCCAGAAAGAGGGCGAAGAAGACGGCTCGAGATCACGCATCACCAAACTCGAACAGGCTCGCCTGGAAGAAGTGTTTAGCTCGAAACTCCAGGTAGGAGCAGAGAGTGGAAATTGTAAGTTGTCAAAGTCAAATACCCGTCTTGAAATGATGCTAACAAATTTAGATGAGGAGTTTATCGATCATATGAAGGGACTGTCGCCGTCAAGTGCTGATTTGGAGCTGCGATCATTGTCCATTGGCAGCGGCAGCGATGATACGAATGAGCTGTTGCACTTCATCCGTGCAATGACCTATAGACTCAAGGCGCGCCGCGACTACGAGCTTAATCAAGCTTGGATGACTGTATTTTTACGACTTCATTTTGATCTTGTTCTGGGCAGCGCGTCCTTGTTGTCCGCTCTGCAAGAGTGGAAGACGCAGCAGGAGCAGGAGGGTGATCGTTTGAACGAACTGGTAGGATATTGTGGTGGCGTTGTAACTTTCCTTAGAAGCCCTAGAACATAGATTGGGCGTCATTGAGCATCTAAATTTTGCATATAAACATATCATTCATATTGATATCTTTTACAATTACTCTGAGTTCCTGTTCACCTTTGGGCATGCAGATAGAGCCCTGTGGAGCCTAAGGTTCTGTGCCAGCAGCGCTAAGCCCCTCCCAGACGGCCGCTAAAAGCAGCGCGGGCGGCCTCGTGCAGCACCCTTCGCGGGGCAGGCAACTTTTTTTCTCTTTGGTCTGGAAATTTTCTTAGCGCAGAGAGACTGTGCCAGCTTCCAACCACAACAACATCAATCAGTCAACATGGGCAAGTTTAGAGTAAGAAGCGTCGCTGCCACACTTCTCAATTGGAATGATACTGACGATATCCGCTGTATAGGGCAAGAATCGTCGCGGTGGTGGTCGCGGTGGCGGAGGCGGAGGCGGTGATCGCGGCAACACATGGCGTGACTACCCTCCTCTGAAGAAGGAGAACGAGAAGCTCGAAAACTTTTACAACACCCTGCTTCAGCTCCCTGAAGAGGAAAAGCAGCAGTTCTGGGACGCTCTGAAGCGCGAGCTTCCTAACAGCTTCCGCTTCTGCGGCTCGAAGGGGTACGTTGCCAGAGGGCAGGGTCTCTTGCGCCTCGTCGCAGAAATTGTCGCAAGACACATGTTCGCTAACAATTGGTAAAACAGACACGCCCTTGCCGTCAAGAGACTTTTGCGAACCCGATACATTCCCGAAATCACCAACATCGAACACCAGGATGGCCGCCCCGTCGAGCCCCCCATGCCCGTCGCCTGGTACCCTGACGAGCTCGCTTGGTGGATGACGACGCCCAAGAACGTCGTGCGCAAGTTCCCTCCTTTCGCCGCTTTCCAAAAGTTCCTCGTATCCGAGACCAGCGTCGGCAACATTAGCCGTCAAGAAGTCGTCTCCATGATTCCTCCCATGCTCATGGATCTCCAGCCCGGCATGACCGTTCTCGACATGTGCGCCGCCCCCGGCAGCAAGTCGGCTCAACTGCTGGAGATGATCCACGTCGGCGAGGAGTCGCGCGTGCGCAAGGTGCTCCGCCAATTTGCGCAGGAAGACGGTCTCGTCCTCGGCGACGAGACCAAGGAAGAGCTCGAGGCCGATCTGGCGGCCGACCCGTCTGACCAGGGCCGCGCCACTGGTCTTTTGATCGCCAACGACGCCGACTACAAGCGCGGCCACATGCTTGTCCACCAGCTCAAGCGTCTCTCTTCCCCTAACCTTCTAGTCACGAACCACGACGCCACGCAGTTCCCCTCCATCAAGCTTCCTCCCTCACCGAACACCCCGCACAAGCCCAACTATCTCAAGTTTGATCGCATTCTGGCCGATGTGCCCTGCTCCGGCGACGGCACTCTGCGCAAGAACGCCAACCTGTGGAAGGACTGGCAGCCTGGTAGTGCGCTGGGTCTGCACGCCACCCAGATTCGCATCCTCGTCCGCGCTCTGCAGCTCCTCAAGGTCGGCGGCCGCGTCGTCTACTCCACTTGCAGCATGAACCCTGTCGAGAACGAGTCTGTCATCGCTTCCGCTATTGAGCGATGCGGTGGCCCCGAGGCCGTCGAAATCGTCGACTGCAGCGAGCAGCTCCCGAATCTGAAGCGTGCCCCCGGCATGAAGGAGTGGAAGATTATGGACAAGGGCAACCGCATCTGGAGCACATGGGAGGAGGTGGAAAAGTTCTCCAAGGAGGAGAACGAGGGTGTCATCCCCGGTCGTGTTTGCCAGACCATGTTCCCCAAGCGTGAGGGCTCTGAAGCCTTCAACCTGCCTCTGGAGCGCTGCATGCGAGTCTACTCTCACATGCAGGATACTGGTGGTTTCTTCATCACCGTCCTTCAGAAAAAGACCGAGTTCAAAGCCAAGAACGAGAACGAGCGCAAGGCCACCCCGGCCGCCGCCGCCAACGGCAACGAAAAGACCCCTGCTACCGAGACCGAGACCGAGAAGTCTGCCGAGGCCGAGCCTGCTCCTGAGGCCGAGAAGGCTGCTGATACCGAGCCTGCCGCCGAAACTGCCGGGGCGGCTACAGAGGACGTCAAGATGGAGGACGCCAACGGCACTTCCAGCAAGCGCCCCCTCGAAGAGGAGTCGACCGAAGCTGAGTCTAACAAGAAGGTCAAGACGGATGCCGATTCTTCGGCCGCTGCTACGCCTGTAGCCCCCAAGCCCGACCCTACGCACAAGCAGCAGAAGAAGGGAGGCCCTGTCGAGGAGCCGTTCAAGTACCTGGACCCCTCGCACCCCACTATCCAGAACATCATCGACTTCTACAAGCTGTCGCCGCGCTTCCCCACCAACCGCTACATGGTGCGCAACGAGATGGGCGAGCCGGCCAAGGCCATCTACTACACGACGGAGCTGACGCGCGACATTCTGACGGAGAATGAGGGCCGTGGCATCAAAATCATCCACGGCGGCGTACGCATGTTCATGAAGCAAGACGCGCCGTCGGCCGAGGTCTGCCGCTGGCGCATCCAGTCGGAGGGCATGCCGATCCTGCAGGGCTACGTCGGCGAGCCGCGCGTGATCCGCCTCCGCAACAAGGAGACGCTGCGCAAGCTGCTCATCGAAATGTTCCCCAAGATCAACGAGGACGGCTGGCGCACGTTTGACGAGATTGGTGAGCGCGTGCGCGACGTCGGCATGGGCTGCTGCGTGCTGCGCGTCGAGCCCGACGGCACCGACCCGGACTTTAGCGAGGGCATGGCCCTGCCGCTGTGGAAGAGCATCCACTCCCTCAACCTGATGCTGCCCAAGGAGGACCGCGCCGCCATGCTGCTGCGTATCTTCAACGACACCACCCCGCTCGTCAACATTGCGCAGCAGCTGCAGAAGAATGCCGAGGCCGCCAAGAAGAAGGCGGCCGAGCAGGAGCAGAAGGAGGGTGCGGAGGAGGAGCAGGAGCTGGACAATGCTGACGTGGAGGACCTGCCTAGCCCGGAATAGAAGACGGAAGATGGTTTTCAGTTGGCCATGGCTTTGCTGCATTCATGGTTTGAGGAGAAATGATGTAAGAAAATGAGGAAGGGAAAAAAAGAAGAAGAAAATGGGAGTTTTTATTGTAACGATGTACATGGGACTTGGCTTTTCAAAGTGTTTTTTTCTATATAGATGGCTGATGTTATAAAATCAAATTGAATTTCATTTCAGCTATAAAAACGAATTTCACCCAGCGATGCACGCAGGTGATGTTCATGTCCCACAACATTAAAAAAATGATCTAGATTACAGAGGTACATATTTTACACTATACATGGTGTTACATAAAGTGATATACAAAGCGATGACGCTCATATTGTTATACATTGTCGAGGAGGCACGTTGAGAGAGCTCACTGCTCCTCGCTCAGCAGACCTACGGTCCAGTGCACGATACGATCCACGCCCTGGCCGTTGATGGCGCTGATCGGGATCGCCGCGCATTTCTTCGTCCACGCCGCCTCGACGCCGCTGGGATGGGTCTCGGTGCCCGCCGTCACAGCATCGAGGTACGCCTTGAGCTCCTTGAAGTTGTCTTTCGTCTCGGGCTTGTCGGCCTTTGTCGCGACGACGAACCACGGCTTGCCGGCCGTGTGCATGGTCGGCGTCATGTCCACGGCAGTGCTGTCTTCCTGCGGCAACGCCATCAGGTTGACGGTGGTGGAGAACGGGTCCGCGGGCGTCTCGTCCCAGTTGATGGCGGCGCGGGCGCGTTCCTCCTCATCGCGCATCTCGGCGTACAGGGCAACTTCGCGCCAGAGCGCCTTGAGCGCGGCGACGGCGTTGCCGGCCGACAGGTCAATGACAAAC